>JAQZBX010034067.1:0-25134 GCA_029593785.1 Cabassous unicinctus
CCCCCCCCCCCAAAAAAAAGGAAAGAAAAAAATACAAACAAAAAAGCAATGCAACTGGAAAAAGAATCTGACCAAAAGAAGGAAAGTGTAAAGACAAAAATGTTTTTATGGCTAAAATACTTCAAAGTGAGCCTGGTGGTCACAGTAGAGGTTATGCTTATGCACATCACAGCAGGATCTCATTCACTGTCAAAGTAAATATTGCCTCAAATATTGGAGGCATCCAGACACTATAGGCACGGCAGACAGCTCAACAATTTGGGACCTGCCAGTGAGCCATATTTGGGAACTTATACTCCCCAGTGTGACAGACCTGGAATCCGCTGTGGTTTCGCTACACATAGCTATTCTACCCCTTATATTTGAGGCTATAGTTCATGCTAGATTTGATAGGTATATGTACAAGAAGAGCCTTAAGCCTTTGGGTTGTCCATGTGCCAGCTGGGCCCTGAATCTCAACAGATTTTCAATACCTACTCTACATTTCATTGGACTCACCCAGGACAACTAACAAGAAGATAATAATGGACAATGACCATCCCAAGGAACACAGAGAGTCTGCAACTGAAAGCAAGTTAGTCCCATCCATCTACTCCATGAGATCTAAGCCCCCTCTCAATTAGAGGTAGAGTGGGCATCTCTATCCGAGAATCCTCAGGATTGGGGAATTAATGATTAACTAGATTAGACTTATTGTTATTTCAGTATAGAATTATTGTGATTCTAACAATGGATTTACTTTTATCATTGTTTGGAGGCAATGGCCAATGGAGGTTATGAGGGGAGGGAGAAGGAAAAACAATTGTAATATGGGGATATTTTCAGGATTTGGACTTGTTTTGAATGACATTGCAATGACAGATATAAGCCATTATATATATATCTTATCATAACTTACAAAATTGTTTGGGAGACAGTGTAAACTACAATGTAAATTATAATCCATGCTTGGTGGCAATGCTTCAAAATGTGTTCAACAATTGTAACAAATATACACTAATGAAAAATGTTAATGTGGGAAAATGTAGGAGGGGTTGGGAGTGGGGTATATGGGAATCCCCTATATTTTTAATGTATCATTTATATAATTTCAGTATCTTTCAAAAAAACTATATTAAAACAAACAAAAAATGAATACAAAAAACCTATCCATTAGTATTCACCTCTCAATGTGTCTATTCTTCCCTTGTCATACATAACTGCTAATCTATTTCTGTCTCTGCAATTTATTTGAATTTACAATCTGCATTGGTGGAGTCAAACAATATGCAATAATTTTTGTCTAGTTTCTTTTACTTAGCATGCTTACTTTTTTTATCATTGATAGAAGGGTATCAGTACTATTACTACATGCTACTGCTCATAGTTTGACTTTGTTGTATTTTTGCCCAAATATCTCTGTGTTATTAACATCCTGTAACATTAATATGCATTTTTCTGTTTCAGAGAAAAAACATTCTTACATATCCACTCTTAACCATATTTGTTTTTCACAAGAAGGCTTGCTATGCTATAGAGTCCCATGTGTTATTTGGTCGTGTTCCTTCTAGTGATATACATGACTTTTACCTTTACCTTTCAACAATGATCATACCCATATGTTAGTTTTACTAATTACAAATCCTATGATATGCTTTCATAATTTCTATTAAGTTCCAAACATTTACAAAGAACATTTTTACAGATTCTACACAGATTAAACATCAGCTTTCAATTCTCTAACCAGATTCTATTCTCTGGTGAATTACATTCTAGTTATTAACTCCATGACTTTGCCTATTATATTTAGTTCATATTAGGAAAATCTTACAATATTTGTACTTTTCTGCAAGGCTTGCTTCAATAAACATAATGTCCTACAGATTCATTCATTTTGTCATATTCTTCATGACTTTATTACAGCTGAATAATATTCCATTTTGTGTATATACCACGATTTGTCTATCCATTTAACCATTGATGAACTTCAGGAGTATGCATCTTTTGGCTACTGATCATCAATGTGCAGCCATTGTTCATGCCCCTGCTCTTAGTTATTCTGGGTATACCCCTAGCAGTGGCATTGCTGGGTCACATGGCTAATCTATATCTAACTTCCTTAAGAACTGCCAAGAAAAACTCTACAGTAGCTTTACTATATTATATTCCCTCTAAAAGTGAATATTCATCCATATGTCTCCATATCTTCTTTTTTTTTTTAATATTGGCCATTCTACTAGGTGTGAAATGATATCTCATTATAGCTCTGATTTGCATTTCCTTAATCACTAGTGATGTTGAATATTTTTTCATTTGTTTTTTCACCATTTGTATTTCTTCTTTAGGAAAATATGTATTCAACTCTCTAACCATTTTAATTAGTTTTTTGGTTATTTTGTTGTTAAATTTTAGGTTTATCTTTATATATAATATATATAAAAAACTTGTATATGTATGATTGCTAAATATGTTCCCCCATTGTATAGGCTGCCTTTTTACTCCCATGGCAAAGCCTTTTGTGATGCAAAAGTTTTTAATATTGAGGAGGTCTCATTTATCTATTGTTTCTCTAAAATGTGTATTTTTTTTTTTAAAGAAGCTTCTGGTTACGTGATTGTTACATGAAAAATATAGGGGAACTCTGGATCATGTTATGCATGTTTATTTTGTAAGATCACAATTTTTCACTATACACTTATTGTTTATGTATGTTCATGTATGAATGCTATGTTTCAGTAAAAGAAAAAAAGAAAAAATATATATATACCCCAAGCCATCCCCTCTCCCACTTTTCCCAGTTAACAACATCTTCCACTAGAGTGTCACATTTGTTACAATTTATGAACACATATGGAAGCATTGTTATTAACCATGGACTCTAATCTACATTATAGTAGATTATATAATTTGCACCACACAATTTTATAGGTTTTGACAAAATGTAAAGCGGTGTGTATTTGTCATTGCAATGTCATGCAAGACAATTCCAATGTCCCAAAATTGCCACTTGATAAACGAATTTTTCCTTCTCCCTCCCCTCAGAACCTCTGGTGGTCACTGCCTTTATATGAGTTGTACAAGTTCTTCCATTATTAGAATAATTACTAGTCTACTTTAGTCCATAGTTGCATTCCCCCTTATATTTATTCAATCCTCAATCTTGAAGATTTTAGAATGGTGTTGCCCCTCTGTTTCTGTTTGAGAGGAGGCTTAGATCTCATTGGGCAGATAGATGAAACTGTCTTGCTTGCAGTGGTGGATAATCTCTGTTTTGGGGGATGGTCATTGTCCATCTTCATCCTTTTTTAGTTTTCCTTGTGGATTCCAATGAACTGGAAAGTAGGTGTTGCAAGTCTGCTAAGATCCAGAGCTCAATAAGAAATGAAAAGACTGGAGATTTAAGTATCTGGGACATATATTTAATGAGTATAGTGCTAATTATAAGTTCAAATAAAAGGAGCAGAAAAACTACATTTATTTCTTTTATTGTTTCTGCTTTGAGTATAAGATTTAAGAGACTCACACCTACAACAAGGCCTTGTAAAAGTTTCCCTACATTATTCAGTCTTCCAATCCATGTACATTCCATTTATTTAGGTCTTCTTTGATTTCTTGTTGCAGAGTTTTGTTATTTTCTGAATACAATTGCTGGAGCCTCTGGTGAAATTAATTCCTTGATATTTGAGACTTTATGTAGCTATTGTAAATGTAATTATTTCTTTACTTCTTCCACAGATTGTTCATTACTAGTGTATATTAATATTACTGACTTTTTGTGTTCATCAGGTATCCTGCTACTTTGCTGAACCCATTTATTGGGTCTGATAACTTTGTCATGAATATTTCATAATTTTCTAAATGTAAGATTATGACATTTGTGTATAGTGTAAGTTTTATTTTTCTTTCCAATTTTGATGTCTTTTATTTCTTTTTCTTATATAATTGCTCTAACTACAGCTTCTAGTGCAATATTGATTAAGAGTGGTAGCAATGGAAATCAATATCTTGATCCTGATCTTAGTGGGAAAGCTTTCAATCATTCCCCATTCAGAATGATGTTGCCTTTGGGTGTTTCATATATGCCCTTTATCATTTCATCAATTCCCATCTTTCTCAGTGTTTTTATCATAAAAAGATTCTCAAATTTGTCAAATGAATTTTCTGCATGAATTGAGATAATCATGCATTTTTACCTTCAATTTGTTTAGGTGGTGTATTACATTAAATGATTTTTCTTATGTTGAACCACTTTTACATACCAGGAATGAAACCTTCTTGAATATGATATATAATTATTTTAACATGCTGTAGGATTGGATTGGCATGTAGTTTTCTAAGAATTTTTCAGTTTTTTTTTTTTTATTAGAGACATTTTTCTGTCATTTCCTTTCCTTGTAGTATCTTTATCTGGCCTCAGTATTAGGATGATTTTGCCTGGTGAAACAGTTTGTATTATTTATGAATTCCAAAAATTGTTATTGGATTATGTTTGTGGACTTGACTGTTCATCTGGGCATATCAGATTTTATTGGATTCAGAGGTTTCCCTTTTGCTGGATTAAATTTTGATGAAGGCTTTGATTGGGCCATAACAATAGGACATTGAAGTCCTTGCCCCATTGGTGGGCAGGGTTTCAGAGAAAACCACACAGCAGAGGAGGGAGATTGGAGTATTTTTGTTGTTAAAGGACCTTGGGAAGTAAGCACACAGGAGAAGAACACAGAGGGATGGAGATGGCTCCATAGACATAGCAGAGGCCCTGGGAAGAGAGAGAACCTGAGAGTCTACAGCTGACCTTGTGGAGAGAACAGAGCAGCTGAACCCATAGTTAAATGAGCCCTGGGAGAGTGATGAGACTTTTTCCAGAGTACAGCTGAGATAGGAAGAAACTCTGACCATGGAGCCTTAAGAGAAAGAGGAAGGCTGGAAACCTCACAGAGACTGGCAGCCATCTTCCTCCAAAACTTGCCAGTAAACTTTGGTGAGGGAAGTAATTTCTTCTTTATGTCCTTGTGACTGTAAGCTTCTACCCTAAAAATACCCTTTATTTAAACCAAGCAATTTCTGGTAATTTGCATCAGCACCCCTTTGGCTGACCAATACATCTTGATAAAATGTGTTTGATAATTTTGCCTCCCATTCAATGTTTGGAAGATTTGAAACAAGTTTGGCATTAATTCTTCTCAAAATGCTTAGTGGCATTCATCTGTAAAGACATCTGCCCTAGAATTTTCTTTGTTGGAAACTTTTTATGAGTGATACAATCTGTTTACTTCTGTTTGCTTTGTTGTATCCTTGTATTTCTTGTAGAGTCAGGGCAGGTTATTTGTGCATATCTAGGAATTTATCATTTTCATCTAGGTTGTCTAATTTATTGGCATCCCTTTTCACATGCATTCTTATGCTCTTTTAAAATCATGAGGGATCAATTTTAATGTCCCTTTTTCCTTCCTGATTTTTCATTAGTATCTTTGCTCTTTTTTGCTTTCTTAGTCTAGATAATTTTTGTACATTTTTTTTATCTTCTCAAAGAAACATGTTTTCCATTTTGTTGATTTTCTCTATTGCTTTTAAGTTCTCAAATTAATTTGTTTTTGTTATCTTTATTGTCTCTTTCTGCTTGCTTTGGGATTGGTTTAATGTTCTTTTTTTTTGTTCTAGTTCACCCAGGTGTTCATTTAGGTCAAAGGTTATTAAATTTTTGTTCCATGAATCCCTTTGCCAGTCAGGTGAAAAACATGGAACCCTTACTAAGATAACATTATATTGTGTATTATTTATTAAATAGATCACACCTACACCAACACAACCCCACAAGAATTATGTTTATTTCAAATTTAAATTTGTTAGTAACCCCTGATTTAGGTCTTTGTTTTTATCTCTTTATTCTTTTTTAATATTAGTGCTTAGGGCTATAAAATTCCCTCTAAGCATGGCACTCACTGTGTCCCATATGTTTTTATTTTAAGATTTATTTATTTCTCACACCCTCATTGTTCATGCTCATTGTCTGCTCTCTGTGTCTGTACATTGTGTGCTCTCTGTGTCTGCTTGTTTTTTTAGGAGGCACAAAGAACTGAGCCCAGGTCCTCCCATGTCAGAGGAAGTCACCCAGTCACTTGAATCACATCCACACCCTGCTTGTGTCTCACATTGTGTCTCATTTCATCATCTGATTTCATCATCCCTTTGCATCAGCTGATTGAATCAGCTCATTGTGTCAGTTCCTTGTCTTGCTCATCTTCTTTAAGAGGCACTGAGAACTGATTCTGGGACCTCCCATGTGGGAGGTGGTTGCTCAACTGCTTGAGCCACTTCTGCTCCCTTGTACCATATGTTTTGATAAGTTGTGTTCTCATTTTCAATTATCTTGAAATATTTATTACTTTCTCTTGCAATTACTTCTTTGAGCCATTGATTGTTTATGAATGTGTTCTTTAGCCCCATTACATTTGTCTGTTTTCTCTTTCCTTTCTATTATTGATTTCCAAATTCATTCTATTATCATCAGAGAAGTTACTTTTTAGTATTATAATCATCTTTTATTCAATAGACCTGCTTTTTAACTTAACCTTTGGTCTATCCTGGAGAAATAACCATGAGCACTTGGGAAGCATGTATAACCAATTAATTTTGTATGCAATGTTCTGTTTATGTCTGTAAGTTCCTGCTCATTTATCATTTTGTTCAAATACTCTGTTCCCTTCTTAATTTGCCTACTTGTTCAAGCTATTAACATGATTGGTGAATTGAAGTCTCAAACTATTATTGTACAGACATCTATTTTTCTTGGAATTTTGTCTGAGTTTCCCTCATGGATTTTAGGACACCCTGTTAAAATGCATAGATATATAACATATGGCCGTTACTCTTTCCTGCCTGGTTTGCAGCTCCAGAATGGTGGAGTCACAGGGGTCTACTAACATAGGAAAGGAGAGATGGAGGGACATTGTCTCTGACTGATCTGACTTTGGCCAGGGAACTTGGTCTGTGGCATATCACGAGTTGTCTCCTTCCAGGCTAGGTAGGGACATGGCATAATTTTCCCTGGGAATTTAGAGGGAACTAAAGGGAACATACCTCTCAAACACCCTCCTTCCTGCTCTATACTGGTATTTCAGTCAAATTTAATTCCTCCCTGGGAAAAGTGAAAGAGAAAAGCAGCTCTTCAGGGAGTTTGATTTGTGAAGCATGGCTCTGAATAACCCAATCTGAGGTAGAATTCTGCAAAACATTGATTTTACACTGCCTACCCAGCAGAGTTCTAGGGAAAACATTCTTCTTAGGATATGAGCAGAGAGCTCTGCCAAATAGTGCCATCTGATGGCATACCAGGAAAGTACACATCAAGAATTAAATAGCAAAGGAATAAAAGAGATTTCTTAGTAACTTTATGTCCCCATCTTCACACCCTGGAAAATGATCTGCAGTCCATTAGTGGGTCCATGGCCATGATTTGAACACAAGTAGTCCTAAAGACCTAGAACAAGTTGAAACAAGAAATAAAGAACAGAGGTAACATACACCTACATAATACTAAATTCCTAGGCAACTGAGAGAAACTGACCATCAGAGTAAACTCACCATCACCAGCTAAAATAGGGACAGGGTCTCAAGAATGAGGCACAGAAGAGCTCCAATGTACCCAACAGAAGGGATCAGACAGGGTGCCAAAAGCTTCTCTGATGGCTCCCCAACAATGAACATTTCTTGCCTCCCCAGCAAATGCAACCTTTCAGCTAACTGTCTGCACAGACCTTAGTAAGTGTACTGTTTTAAGTTCTCACAGTTGCCACTCCTTTCCAGGGCAGCTTGAAATAATAGCTGTGATTGCCTTTGTTCATAGATTTAAAGAATGAATGCACTCAAAGCCAGGGGTCTCAATGATAATTAGTTGCCAAACAAAAGCTGTGATTGGTGATCAAGGTGACAACCTTTGGTCTGAGGGATGAAGATATTTGCATTCCTTTCTGTCACCAATGAGCTAGCCAAGTGCTGGTGCCCTTGGACTCCTCTCATGGGAATAGCGTGTTTGTAGCTACCACACAGAGTAAGAAATTTACAGTTCTTTACTATAATTTATCAGCCTTTTTCATACCCTCTTCCCTGGAATCTGTATAGTGATCTGACACATGGAGCTTCAAAATATTTGTTTCAAACTGTTCCTTCCAGTTTGATAGTTATTTTCTTGGAAAGATTTAGTTCTGGAGCTCCCTGCTTACTATCTTCTTACAATCACTAATTCTGTTTCTTCATTTTATAAATAAAATTTATATAATCAAATATAACAGACACAGCAATACATATTCTTTTCAATTTTTCAAGTCATATGTCAAAAAACAGAAGAATAAAACTCAATTCCTTAGCTTGTTTTGAACTTTTCTAAAAACACTTTTTTCTAAAAGATATACTTAGATTATATAAAATATTACATTAAAAAATATAGTGGATTCCCATATGCCCCACTTCCCTCCCTCCCAATTTTCCCCATATTTACAAATTCTTTCATTAATGTGGTACATTCATTGCAATTGAACACATTTTGGAGCATTGCCACTAATCATGGTTTATAGTTTACATTGTAGTTTACACTCTCACCCACTCAATTCTGTAGGTTATGGCAGGATATATAATGGCTTGTATCTTCATTGCAATCTCATTCAGGACAATTCCAAGTCCTGAAAGGGCCCCCATATTAAACCTCTTTTTCCCTCTTCCTGACTTCAGCACCTCCAGGGGCCACTGTCTCTATATCTATGATATAATTTCTTCCATTTCTAGAATCACAATATGTCTATAGCGAATACTAATAAGTCCACTCTAGTCCATATTTTATTTCCCAATCCTGAAGATTCTAGGATGGTGATGCTCACTCTAACTCTAATTGAGAGGGGATTTTGATCCTATATGGCTGATGGGTGGCTCTCTTGCTTGCAGTTGTAAATGCTCTCACCTCCTTGGTATGGTAGTTGTCCATCCTCAACTTTGTCAGCTGTCCTTGGTGAATCCAATGACCTAGAGAGTAAGTGTTGCAACTCTGCTGAGGCGAAAGTCCTAGCTGGCACATGGGCAGCTCAAGGATTCAAGAATCTTCCACATACACCTACCAATACAAGCAGCAACTATAGGTTCAAATAGAAGAGACAGAGGAATCCTGTGTAGAGAAGTCACAACTGAGTCCAACTCTGTCACATTTGGGAGCAGAAACTCCAAAGTAAAGCCCAATGGCAAGGAACCAAACTCTGGAACTATCCGTTATGATGATAGGAACTGGTTGTCTCCAGAGCCCTCAGGAACCCCACTATTTGGGGTAGTATCTACTTTGGTAGTCTATGTGATCGTGCTGATACCTGCTGAAGCATTACTTGTGGGATAACTTCCTTATTCACTTTGAAGTCTTTTAGCCAAAGAAAGTCATTTGTCATTACCTTTTCCTCCTTTTATTCACCTTTTTCCAGTTGTATTGCTAGCTGGAACTTGGTGCCAGGGAGGCTCATCCTTGAGAGTCATGACCCATGCCAGGGAAGGCAACGTTTTTATATGCTGAGTTTGGGTTTTTATATGCTGAGTGTTGCTCAAACGTGAGTGGCCACATTTGAGCAACATGGAGGATCTCAGGAGGTAACTCTTAGGTACTCTACAATACTAGGCTAATTTTCCATTTCAAGAGCAAAAGCTCATAAGCATAGTCATCAATATCAAGGGCCCATCAATTCACCATCTTCTTTACTAGCCATGGCCCCTGTACTTGGGAGGTTGTTGCTGTTCCATTAGAGAATGTGGCAGAACACCTCAGGATGGAAAATCTTTTGGTTGTTGTATGAATCTCTACTGACTGTGACAATACCCCATGTACATTTGAACCCATTTATATACCTTATATGTATGCCCAGGTGAATTTCCTCCATGTATACCCCATTACTGACACCCCACACCAATGATCATCCCCTGCCACAGTTGTTACCCTTCTGTGGTCCAAAACTTCTTTAAATATGAAGCCAAGAATATCACCAAATACAATTAACAGGAAAATGAAAAAATAATGATATGTTTAAACACAAGAAATAAAATTCATTATAATTTAGAAAAACTAAAATTAAATTATAATTTAATTAATTAACTTCTGGTATTAATAACTTTTTTATGTGTATGGTATATTTTTTACCACTAATGTAAAAAATTTGAAAAATAGCTACTAACCAAGATAATGGTTTACAGATGGAAGTGAGTAGTTGTGCAGTGAAGGGATATGAGAGGGCTGTAGTGATACTATTGGATTTGGTGGTACATGTTTGATAAGGGGTAGGGTGGGGAGGGTCGGTTGGATGCTCCATGAAACTGGGGGGAGGGTTGGGCGATGGAGCAGGTGAACACTGGGGATTTTTGTGTATGTGGTTGAAACTACAATGTTGAGAAAGCTCTTTTGGCAATGTGACAAGGAAGAATTACTGTTTTAGAGAGTTGGATGGGAAGGCATTTGGGACAGTGCTCACATAGGGTAGTATTCTAAGGAATGTGCAAGTGTTATTTTTGTCATAGTTTATTGTATCAGTGGGTGGATACCCACATTATAAGCAGGTAGGATTTGGACTTCCATCCTCGGGAGGCCTGATATGTTCTCAAACAAAGGGGTGGATGTCTTTTAAGAGCATGGGTAGTTCCTAATAGGGGAGGAAAGACTAGTGTGTCAAGCCCTCATTGTTGTTACAAGTAACTATGAATCTTGTCTTCAAGGAATGAAGCTTGGTGTTCACAATGGTCCCTAAGGGTTGGAGAAGGGAGGAATAGAATAGATTCAAGAGAGGTTATTTAAAAGCAATGAAAGTGTACTGCATGATCTTGCAATTTTGGATATGGACCATGTTCAATTTCAGCAAAAATGTATAAGAGTGTTTGGTTTGTTTGGCATACTTTTTCTTGGACTGTCATAGTGTCATCTAGAGTTAAATGTAGAAATAAGCATGAATTAATAAATTGGTGGTATTCCTTTCAAAATATTTTAATATACATTGAATTACAATTTTTCCAATTTAAATTAAAAGTTGAGAAATGCATTAAGAACTTTATAAAAATTATACTATATTCAACCCTCACTATAATTCTCAATTAATGACTTTGAATTCTTAGACTTCAACTGAATTTTGAGATTTTTTTCAGAATATTACCCGAAAATATTTGCAAATAAAATAATGTGTGGGCAAATCACCTAAATTCCTTATATCTTTCATTTTTCATATTATATTTCAATTCCATAAATAGTAAAATACTTATATTTCATTATTAGTCAAATTGACTATTGCTCAAAAGACAGAATCCATGCATGGAAAAAGAAACAAATATTCACCCAATTTGATTCAAGATAATTCCACTGAATTAAGTAATCATTTTTCTCTTAAATAGCAATCAATATTATTACATGGAAGTTTAGGAAATTGTCTGTTTTGATATTTTGATTTAAAATACGAGAGTAAATGAAAATTTTGGCATATATCTTATATGACTTTTTTTCCCCTCAATATGGCCTATTGAACACTTTATTCATGCTATTACCATACACTTTTCAGTGACATTAATGGTGAAATCATAATGATTAAGCTCATCTAAATGGACACTGGACTCTATAATCCAATGTAATATCTAAACAGTCAGATCTCCTTGATTGACATGGTGTACTTGTCCAACACTGTGCTCAAGATGGCAACTAATTTTCTATCAAATTAAAATGACTATGCTTTGGGCTGTGAGATTCATACCTTTATTTCTGACTCTTGGTAGACCTGAAACCCTACCTTAATTTCAAAAATTATGACTGGTATTTAAACTGTCACCATTCACATAATCCTGTAATCATGAACAAAATGAACTGTATCTCAATAGTCGTATGTTCATGAGACAGTAGTTCCATCAGAACTTTCATATAAACTTTGCATGTATTTCCACTTCCATTCTTTAGGACTTGACCATTAACATTTCTTTTTCTGTAAAGGCAATTTCTGTTGCCATTGCTGTTTAAGGACATTTCACAGTGTATTATCTTCTTGAGGGGCTTTATTATCCTGATTTTACAATTCATGGCTATTCTACCTATGTATGCTTTTATGCTCACTGTGCTGTTCCAGATGAAGTCCAGGAAAGGACAGAGTAAAACTGTTTCCAAATTTTACTTCCACCTGGTTGTGGGAAGTACATATATGAGATCACCCTCTCTATATATGACACCACACTCCTTATGCTCCAAGGAACAACTGTATTACTGTAGTTGCAAATAACTAGCCATTTCTGTTTAATTCTATAATAACATTCTTTTCAATGACTATAATACACATATGTGTACATAAATCAATTTTCTAATCCAAATATCTGTGTTATTTTTAGATTTCTGTGATTTTATTTATGGTGTTAATGAATATTTTTGTACAATTATACTGTTTCACATAAACAAGTATTTGTATTGCATATAATTTAAGAATGTTATCCAGTAAATTAATCTGGTAAATTAACATTTACCTTCTGTAAATGTTGCAGCAGTGATAGTTCCTAAGAGGATTAAATGAAATCCTGTTGAGTGATATCTTATCTATCATTCAGATAAATTAATTTAAGTGTTTTTATATTTGATAATGTTTCTAAAATAACATTCATTTGGTACTCTTTCTTTCATATGAAATTCCTTACAGGTTTTAATCAATTGTCTTCTCTGACATATCCATTTAAATAAGTTTGCAAATCTTAATAATAATCACCACCAAGCACAAAAAATAAAAAGAAATTTAAGTTGTAAAGATTGTACAAAAAATAAAATATTGACAATTTAAAAATTTTCCACACTGATGACACAGTTAATATCTTTAGATAATATTACTTCCCAAAGATATGTATTTTATGTCAAATTGCTAATTTTAATTTTCAGTTTACTTTATTTGTTTTTATTTTTTAAATTTTGACCTAAGTGTTTCAACTCTTACTGATGTAATCAAACATTTGTCATTTCCCCAGGATTTTACCTCTATTAATCTATAGTTTAGAACAAGTTACATCACTGAAGTTTGATGTCTGCAGTTTAATAGTTAACATAATTTTATGTAGACAATTGTGTTAAGGAAAATTTAAATATGTCTATATAGGAAAAAATGGCATATATATTCACGAATCATCAGTTCAACCATCACACAATGAACACACCAGTCTGCAAGAAAAGCATATTTCAAGCACATGAGAAATATCCTGCAATTCCTATCCCATTAACTACTCTTTATTTGTCCCAAAAGGAAAGCTCTAATTACTTGTAAATGGGTGATTTCTTTTGCATTTTTTAAAAATTACAAAGATGGAATCACATTGTTTGTACTATTTATATCTGGAAGTTTAACATTTAATTACATTTGTGAGGCTCATTCAGGTATCTGTGCTAGGTAATAGTTAATTCATTGCCAATGGGTCATAATTATCTGAGGAATGTAATTTGCGTCAAGTTTAGTTTAAATATTGAAAAAAATAAATTCTCCTCAATTTATTACATTAATTCAATATAATCCCTATTAAATTTCATTCAGTTTGTAGGTGCATGTTTGTATGGGCAAGTATTCACAACTTGATTATTGAATTTGTAAAGTTATTCACAATGAAAAATCACTCAAAGATAATTAGGAATGACAATATAGGTGTATTTATTCTGTTATATATCAAATCATTATAAAGATATAGTAAATATAAAGATGTTATGCTAGTGCATATATAGGCATTGAAAGCATTGCTATTTTTAAAAATAAATGAAGTCAATATGGAAACCATGCAGGTTATTTGCAAAAGCTATCTGCCATTATCAGAAAAGAGATCTTTCATCCTGATGGTTGTTTCTTCATGGTCATAAGAAGACTGGTGCTTATCGAGAGTCTATCAACATTTTATGAAAAAGAGTGAGGAAGATGAGATGCTAGATAGGTCATGACATTGAGAAACTCCCTTTCAACACACTTTGTTGAGATGGTCATCCAATACTTTCTTTTTAAATTTCATTGGTCAGCTTCAAATGAAAACAATTCCTGAAGGTTACTAATTGCAAATAAATATATTGTTGATCCTTATAAAATATTATATTTCCATTAGGATAGAAGATGTATCTGCCACACACTCAATGTACAAAATTTGAATACTTCAAGTCCTTTCCGGGACATTTTCTCTCATTAGTGAGGACAGTTTTAAAACCAAAGATAGTCACAATATTTCAATTAGTTACACCATGGAGAAAATTAAAAATATCCTAATTTGGGGTCCCCAGCCAAGCCTGGTATATCAACATCTCTGGTACATAGTTCTATATTACAATTCAGCCTATGCAAAGTAACCCCTTCTAAATTCTAGAATATGATTATGTTCTTTGGCATTTAACAATAATGGAAGGGCTGTGATGAAGATAAGCATAGCAGTAATTCAATTGACAGAATCCTGGATGTTTTAATCATCAGTATTTATAGTTACAGTTAGGTGATCTGGGGAAAAGGTGGTAGCTTGCATCATGTCCATTAATGAAAGACATGCTCTCAATCTTGGTCTGCAGTCCTGTGAAAATGAACACATTTCTAAAAAGATGTGCCAAAGTAAATAATAGCAAGTCTTCATATACATTACTAGAGCCCTAGAAGCAAGAAAATTCTGCAGAATCCAAAAGAACAAAAACAAGGAGACTGCCATGTGGGGGAGGCATAGAAACAAGTCAAGGAACAACAAGGATAGATGCAAGCCAGTACCAGATTGCTAAATACTTGAAGAAAAGCATGACTTTACCAAGTACCTTGGTTAGGTATTTCTGGCAGCTGCAATTGTGTGTCAATAAGTTCTTATTGTTTATGTAAACACATTGCATTGTGTTTGTCATAGAAGCTCTGGCAATGTAAAACCATTTTTGATATCAGAATTCAAATGCTGCTGTTAAATATCCTATATGAGGAAGTGGCTTTGGACTTGGGTCATGGTTAGAAGATAGAAGAATTTTGAGGCACTTGATAGAAAAATCCAAGATTACTTTCAAGAGACTCAGTGGAAATATGGATATTAAAGGCATTTTCTAAGGGATCAGAATAAATTAGAGCTGTAGAGCAACTTTCCGTCACCTTGAAAAATACATATATGATGGTGAAAAAATCTTGTTAAAAATATGGACATACATGTTGCTTTTGTTGAAGCCATGAGGCAATGATATATGTGCTGTGGGAAACCAGACAAAAGAGGATCCTTGTTATAAAATGGCAGACAATTAAAAAAAAAATGTTCTGATGTTAGGTAGAAGGTAGAACTTACAAGTGATGAACTAGGACCTTAGGCTGAGAAGAATTCCAAGCTAAGTGTGGGGGGCATGGCGTAGTTGCTCCTTTCTCACAGACTAAAATGATTAAGGAAAAGGGATAAACTGAGGACAGAATACTTAATCACAAAGGAACCCGCAATAATTGAGTTTTAAAATTTCAGCCTATTGATATAAAATGCTCTGAGAGTAGAGCCAAATGTGACTCTATTTAATGCCTTTCCTGAGCTCCTGAAAGGTGAGTTTGCAGAGAATGAGGAACCATGCAAGGATTTGCCTGAACAGCAGTTTGCTAAGAGGATTAATTGTTTGACTCATAAATCCTGACAACAACCACAGAGAAAGTTCAGATTGGAAATATATTTATCCAGGCAGGGTTTTATGGAATATTGTTTTGTCTGAGGATATGGAACCCATTTAAAATGCCCCCAAAACTGAAAAGCTATTTAAGAAATTAAATGAGAAGTATTGCCAGCTAGACTGAAAGTGACAGGGATTAAACAATTTGGAGGATAAATTATTACCAAAGCAAAACAATGAATCCAAGGTCTGGGCAGAAAAGGGTTTCTTAGGTCCAAAATAGAGGGTCTTCAAAATTGAAGTTCAGAGAGGATGGGGCCTATGAACCAGAGTTTCAGAAACATTGTCTACTACCTTGGATTTTAGAGATGATAGAGCCTATGTCCCATCTTTCCAAATGAGAATGTACACTATCCAACACTAAGATAAGCTGAACCTGTTTTTCCCTCAGGCCAGGTGAACCAACCATTTATTTGCAGATGAAACTCCCAACTTAGAATGTAGCAAAATTTGAATAACTGACTTTCAGACCTGTTTGGGTCCAAGGTTCCTACTTTCTTTCCACTTACTTACATTTGTAATGGAAATATCTATTCTGCATCTGTCCCCACCATTGTATTTGGAATCAAATAACTTGTGTCCTAGGTTTCACAGATTCACTGGTGGAGAGGAAATTTTCACAAGGAGAGCTCAAAATGATTTTGAGACTTTGAGCTCAGAATTATTACTACAGTTATGTAAGCTTTTTTCTGGTTGTTGGAGATGAATGTGATTTACGTGTGGGAAACTCATGATATTTTGGGCCACTGAAGGCAGAGGGTGTTATGGTGAAACATCTATTCAAGCAAATTAAAGGTCCTTAAACTTAATTTCAACTCCTGTGTTCTTGAGACCATTTGCAAATTGTATTTTTAATATGATAAATTAAGCAATGGTGTAGACTGATTTTTTACTAAGAAATTTGGAGATCTCTGGGTGTGTCCAAATGAATTTGTGTTTGTCTTAATCCATATTATTAGAATTCTTATAAAAAGAAGGTGGAATTCAGTGGATTCCAGAAGCACAGAGTCAAAAAGAGAGGGATTTCCATGTGACAGGAAGCAGAAAGTTAAGCCAAGGAACACCAATGACTGTGCCAAGACAGCACAAGAATACTAAAGATGCTGAGAAAACATGGTCTTGCTGAAACTTTTATTTGGGATTTCTGGCAATAAAACTCTGAGGCAATAAATTCTTTTTTAAGATTTGCCATTGTGTGGTATTGTTAAAGCATCTCTGGAAACTAAGAGAAAACAAATCAAGATGTTTAGCTACTAATTTAATAAACTTTGTCAGTGAAATATTATGTTAATCTTGCTATTGGCTCACTTTCTGTAAGGCTTACAGCAGCTGTTTATGCTGGATATATCAAATTATTGTGATTTTAATCATTTTTCTCTCACGTGTTGACATTGGGCTTCATAAGAATTTCTGAGGCAGAAACTGTCTTTCAGATTTTTCAGCAATAATCTCCTGTTATTATTCTGAAGCCCGACTGATAAGCTGTTTATGAATGGAAGAAAGTAGAGGTGTTGGAATTGCATGAAGAATTTTTCACTGTGGGAATATTCTGTAATAAAATTTAATTTGTTCTTTTTTAATGGAGAGTAGACCTTGGGTATAAAGAAGATTCACGGTTGATTTCACAATGGATCTCAAATCATCAGTGTCAGAATATGATTATACTCCTGATTGTAAAATCTAGTGTATTTGTCAGCCAAAGAGGTTTTGATGCAACCTACCAGAAATCTGTGGCTTTTATAAAGTGTATTTATTTCATGTAAAAGCTTATAACTACAAGGCCCTAAGGAGTCCAACTCAACATACGTAAAAGATATTTTCTCACCAAAGTCTGTTGCTATGTGCTGAAGAAAGATGGTAGTTGATCTTTGCCTAGTCTCTCAGGCCTTCTTTCAGGCTCCATGGGCCCAGGTTCTTCCTATCTCAGCTATAGGTGGACAAAGGGCTCATCTTATAACAGAGCTTTAGCTGTTTGAGACTTCTCCTTTGTGTTACATGGAAGGACCAAAATGACCAAGTTCTCTCCTCTTCTGTGTGTCTTCCTGAATCAGTACCGATTTATATAAGCCCACCAAGGAAGTGGGCACTCAATCCTGAGTTACACCCTAATTTCATGGTTAAATAAAACACCGTAAATTGATTTAATCAACTATATTTAAAATCTTAGAATTTAATACAATCAAAATATCACACCCAGAGGAACAGACTACTTTATAAACATAATCCTTCTTTTTTTTTTTTGGAGTTTATAAATAATCTCAAACTGCCATACTCCACCTTCGGAATACCAAAAAAAATATTGCAATATTTGGTAACACATTATAGTGAGTAACAGCTGGTTTCTAAATGCGGATGTGGCTTAAAATGGTAGTCTAGGGATGTAAATGCCAATTGACAGAAAGCTAGAGAATAATCTAGGGACTGAATAGCACATAAAACCCAGAGGTGTATGAGAATTGTGGTTGATGGTATAGATGCAAGAGTGCCCTTTCTTAGCTAGAGCAGGTGTACATCACCATTGCAGGGTGGTGGGAATGTGGAGAAGCATGGGAAAAATAAAACTGGAGTGAACTATGCATTTTGGTTTACAGTAATAATGTAAAATTCTTGCATCTATGCCTAAGTTTTACTGTGTTGATAATGGGGGGAGGTATGGAAAATATAAATCAAATGTATGCTATGAACCTGGCAATAATTGGATGATTTTATCTCATAATATGTAACTAATGTTGCTCCATGGTGTGGTGTGTAGATAGAGGGGTGTTGTTTGGGATTTCTGCACATGTGCATGATTGTTTTGTAAGTTTAAAACTTCTGTCATAAAAATATATTTAAAAAATAATAATAGGGTGGGTTGGGGGAAAATACACCAAACATAAGTTAAGGATTATAATTAGTACTAAGATTTTGACAATATTCTTTCATAATTTGTAACAAATATCTCATGACAATGCAAGGTGTTGTTGGAGAGATGATATATGGGACCCCTGTATGATGTTATGAATGTTTGTTTTTTAAATTCACAACTTTTACTATGCACTTATTGTTTATGCATGTTCATGTATACATGATATAAAAATAATAATAATAGGGTGGGTTGGGGGAAATAATTTGGTTAGTAGTAATATTTTGAGGCTGCTCTTTAATCATTAGTTAAAAATATTAAGCAACAATACAAGGTATAATGGTAGGGTGAGGTATGAGAGCCATTTATGATGTTATGTATGTTTGTTTTGTAAGGTCACAACTAATGCTATACACTTATTGTTTATGTCTGTCCATGTATGAGTGACACACTTCACTAAATTCAAAAAAATGAAAAAAATATATTTAAAGTAATATTGTATGTAACATTTGTCTCTGGAAGTTTCACATGTGGTTACCTCTGTGAGAATCATCCATATAGCTGACTAGGCAATCATGAATTCAGTTTCATTGCTTAAACGAGTACAATTTATTCATTTAAGCATATCATTTTTGATGGATTTCTGAGTTATTTCCATTAGGGCCTACTGTGAATATCCTTGGTGTAAACACTCTAGAAAGGGTCTTTGGGGTACACAGATACATGCATTTCTAGTGGGTCCAAAACTAGCAATGGAGTAAATGGTTCAAAAGGTCCTGTATATTTGGGTGATGAAAGAAATCCAAGAATTTATAAGTCATGGGTAAAGAAGATGTGGCAATGAAAATTAGAAAGCATAATGTTTTAAAAAAATACTCACATTGGTGTGCATAGCAGGAAGCTTATATTCTTACATGAGTCTCTCAGAAAATAAACAAATGAAAATGAATATATTTCAAGAATTAAATCAAATTTGAAAATCATTTTGTTTCATACAGATTTATAAAATAAAGTTTAAAATTAGCATCACATCTATTTATATAAAAATCTTTAAATTCCTATGAAAAATATAATTACTGTGAGATGCCCATCAGAAAAAATTGTATTATTTACTTAAAAAATAGAAATGAGAAAAAAAATAATTTAAAGAATGTAAACTATCCATGGATTAGATTAAAAAAATAAATTTGCCTAATTTTTTATATTAATTCAATATAATCTCCACTAAATTCCCATCAGTAGGTTTTTGTGTACATATGTGTGTGTGTATGTAGTCAAAATTTGATTATGGAATGTGTAAAGTGATGCAAAAATATAGTTCCTCAGATAAATTCATAATAACAGAATAAGGTTATTAATTCTATCATATATCAAAACAATATAAAACTGAAATATTGTAAAGTTATGTTAGTGCATGCATAAGCCCTGGAGGCCTTGCTATTTTTAATATAAAAGGAATTTAGTATGAAGGCATACTTGAGACACATCTAAGTGTGGATCTTTTTGTTTGTCCTATTTGGATATGATTGAACGTTGAAGATGTGTTGATCAATAAATTTTAATGAAACTTGGAAAGTTAGCCATTTTTTCTTTGAATAATTTTTCTGCTCCAATCTCTCATCTCCTTCTTGCAATTCCATTTATTATATATTGGTACACTAAATCATTTCCCACATTTCTGCTATACTCTTTTCTTTTTGTTCATAATTTTTCCTCTTCATTCAAATTGCTCAAATTGTATCTGTCCTACTTTAAGATCTCTGAATATTTCTTTTGCCATCTCCAATAAACTGTTTTGTACCCCTAGGGAAGTATTCATTTCAATAATTTTCAACTTCATAATTTCCATTAGAGGTTTTTAATTTTCTTTTACTTTTTTAAAAAATAAAATAATTATGTTTATTTATATTTAATATATTTATATTTGCTAAGACATTTTCACATCTTTAATACCTTAAAAATGGTTTCTATTAGCTCTTTAATCCTATTTATAATGTCTTCTTTCATGTCTTTACAAGCACAACATCTGGAACCCTAAGAGGGCAGTTTTTGTTACTTTCTTTGTACTGTATTTGTGTGTATGTGTATGTGTGAGTTTATGGGGCATATTTCCTGAATATTTGCACATCTAATAAGTTTTTATTGTAAACTAGATTATTAGATAATAGAAGGTGGGCACTGAACACTGACAAGATTCTTATTTTTGGTTTGATGATTTTTGTTCACTTGCTTGTTATTTAATGAATTAACTGGACAACTTCATTGCAGTAAACCTGCCTCTATGGCACTTCTCAGAGACTGCAACCTTGGGCATGCACTCTACTCTTTAACCAGTTACTTAAAGATAATGGTGATTATACCTCATGTGTTGACTGTCTTATTAGTATTGTACACATATATGCAGTTCCATGAATTGTTCATAATTATCTTCACTGTTTTTGACAGTGTACAATTACATAACATTCCTCAATCTGATCCAATTATTCTTGGTCACCTTGGATGAAACAAACTTTGATGGCATTGTTTCAGGGTTATTGTGATCCCAGGATTTCTCTTCTTTACAATCAAGTTGCTATTATATTTTCATAAAAATTAAAGTTATTAGACATATTTTAAACATGGATAACACAGCATTATCACCTTTCTCATTATGTTAAATACAATATTAACAGTTTTATTGACAGCACCCTCAGGCTTGAATTTCTTTAGACTTCTAATAAACTCATTTCCCATTGGGAGATCACAGAACTCTCTGTTCTTACTGCCTGGCATACCCCAAGAGCAGGAACAGGTTTGGTCCATGACAATTTTGTTAATAGATGCTATAATTATGTCTACAGGACAACAGAGAAATTATATATCTTTTGTCAGTATGTTGACTGGAAATTTAAATATTTTCCATTTTATTTATAGATTCAATGAAATTCAACCAGCAATTTTTAGAAAAAAAAAATTGACAATGCATTATTTGCATAGGCAAATATTTATCAAACATAAAAAGTCCAAGGTTTCCTTAAGTAGAATAATGATAATGATTTGGTTCTACTTCAATTAATTGAGATAGCTTTCATATAAAATTTTTGAAATTGATACATGGACAGAACATATCTCTTCCAAAAACTTTATAAGAATTGGTGTTAATTTACCAGTGAAGCCATCTTGTCCTGGACTTTGACTTTTTGAAAGATTTTAGTTATTGTTAAAATCTCTGTACTTGTTACAAGAATATAAGGATTTTTTTTTGTTTGATAGAGTCAATTACATGATTTGAGTCTTTGTACAAATTTTTCCATTTGCTTAGTTTATCTCTTTTTGCCTACAGTTATTCTTATTACTCTAATTATCATCTTTAGAACTATAAGTTCTGTATTAATATCACTATTTTCATTTTATATTTTAGTTATTTATTTATTTTTATCATTTTCTTTGTTCATCTAATTAAGGATTTGTCAAATTTACTGATTTTTTTAAGGAAGCAACTTTATTTTTGTTGATTCTCTCAGTTTTCTATTCTCTATTTAATTTACTCCAATTCTTTTAGTTCCATCCTTCTGCTACATTTTGGCTTATGTTTCTCTTCTTTATTAATTTGCAAAAGGTGAATTAGGTAATTAATTTGATATCTTTCTTCTTTAGATCTCTAAGGAGTCATAGGCATACATTTTACTTTTGCACTTACTTTGCTTCATCCTGCAAGTGTTGGTATGCTATGCCTTCATTTTCTTTTTCCCTAAATATTTTCTAATTTCTCATTATTTCATATTTAATTCATTGATAAATTAAGATACGCTGTTTAGTTTTCAAATATTTGCACATTTGCAATGTTGTTTCATTTATTGACTTCTAGCTTCACTCCATGTAGTTGAAGAAGTTACTTTATATATTGTTAATATATTAAAATTTATAGAGACTTTTATTTTGCAGTAAAAATTGTCTGTGCTTTAGGACATTTCATGTGCACTATGAATACCAGAGAACTTCCTCAATATGATATAATCCATTTATGAAAATCCCACAGCTAATATAGTACCCAATGTTGAGAGAATTTAAGCATACTCTTAAAGATGAGGAAAAAAAGAATTATGCCCATTGTCACCACTGCTTTTCTCCATTCTATCAGTAGTTATAACCATAGAGTTTAAGTAAGAAACATAAGTGAAAGGTGTACAAATTGGAAAGGAAGATGTAAAATTATGTTTATTCATAAACATGACCTAATATAGAGAAAATTAAATGAATGCACAAGAAAACCACCAAAGCTAACAAAAAATTTCAGCAAAGTGCCAGGGCAACAGATGAATGCTCAGAATTCAACTGCATATCTATATACTAGCAATCTGAAGAGAATTTTAAGAAATCAATTCAATTTATAATAGCATTAAAAAGCATAAAACATCAAGGAATGATAAAGACAAATAAATTGCAAGAAATCCCATATCATAGATTGGAAATCTAAATATTCTTAAGATGTGAAAAATGTCCAAATTGATCTATAAATTCATTACATTTCTTAATGAAGCTTTTTTTGTAGTAATGGAAAAGATCTTCAGAGTCAGATGAATTGCGTAGTTAAACAGAACATGAAAAGGAATCCCTATAATTTTTGTGTAACATCTATGTAATCTAAACATCTTTTAAAATATATACGAAAAAAATAAATTAATTTTTTAAAAAAGAGTCAGCTGATTATATTGGTATGTAGAAATTGCTCATATATACCCATTTCCTTCCAGGTTTGTCAACATTTTAACCAGCCTTTCTGACCTTTCCTTTCCTAAATACATTTATTTTGAATGTCAAAAAAATATAAAGGTATTTTGAAAATAAACAAATTTTGAAGACGACTCACCCTTCCCAATTTCAAATAATACTACAAATATACAGTAATAAATATAATGTGGCTCTGGGAAAAAATTGAAATAGAATAATGGAAACGAAGTAAAATCTAAAAACAGACCCACAGATCTATGATCAATTGATTTTTGACCAGGGTGCTAAGTATATACAATGGGAAAATAATAGCACTTCAAAAGATTGGTGGGAATATTGAAAACCAACTCCAGACAATGAAGTTAGACCCTTACAATACATTTTATGCAAACATATACTCAAATTGATCCAAGAAACTCAGTATAAGAGCTAAATATAAAATTCTAAGAAAATAACATAGGACAAAGCATAATCACATGGTTTTAGCTAAATGGAGTCTTAAATATCACACCAAAACCACAAGCAATGAAAGCAACAACAGATAAGTCTACATCCATCAAAAAAAAATTGCATCCAAATATTTTATTGATAAAAAAAAAGTTGTAAAATCATAGGAAGTAGTTGCATACCATAGATTAGGATTAAATACAAAGATATATAAAAATGTTTAAAATGTGACAAAAATCAACTCAAATGTTAAATGTGAAAAAACAATAAAAAAGAGGGTTATAAATGCACCAAAAGATGTAAATAACCCAAATATCCATCAAAGAATGAATACATAAACAAAATGTCTTTCCTACATGAAATAAAAATATTATTCAGCCATAAGAATGAAGTCATGAGACATATTGAAACTTGGAAGAACCTTGAAAATAATATGCTCAGGGAAATAAACCAAGGAACATATGGACAAATATCATATGGATGAATTTATAAGATAAATCTAGAAATAGGAAATCCACGAAAACATAAAATAGATAGAAGTTTCCATTGTTGTGGATTGAGGGAGTGAGGGAATGTACATTTGTTGGATATGGAGCTTGTGTAAATAAAATTAATATAAATAAAAGAAAGTGAACACCTTCCCTTCAAAAAAAAAGAGAAAAACAAATAAATTACTTGAATTGAGATGTTGATTTTATTTATGGAGATTGGGAGAATATTGAGAAAAAATAAATATGCCAAATATGATACCTGCCAATATTTTCCCTTTTTAATATGGTTTGATGGTTTCTGAAGTGTTTTATTTTTGTATATATGGAAAATTATATTCATATGTAAAATATTTTTTGCTAAAATGCAAATAATGAAATGTATTAACAGTTATATTGTACTAAAAACTGCTTTTTAAGACAGGGACACATTGAAATATTCCAAGTATGTAATTAATGAAGAAGAAGGCAATAAAGAAAAGTTAAAATAAATGAAAAAAAACTTAAATTATCTAATGAAAATGTCAGGTTTGAGAGATACTGGAAACAACTTAGACAACCTAGTTTGTGTAAAATAGTAATTGGTATAGGTTTATTCTATCCAGGTAACTTTTTAAATTGTCAAACTTTTTCTTGTACATTGTAAACTTTTTTTGAGTGTGTGTGTGTGTTGATGTTCTTTTTTGTTTTATTGTGTGTAACAATCAAAATTTTTCACTATACATACCAATATTTGTAAGATGGTACATAAACACACATGCATATATGTACATTTGCTTACATAAATGTTATTTTATATATATATACATACATATATATATATTTAAAGGTGCTTAGATTACCTAATTATTACTCAGAAATTACAGGGATTCCAATGTTCCCCACCTCCCACACTTCTCACAACATCCCACACCAACATCCTTCATCAGTGTGGTACATCACCCGCAATGGATATACACAACCTGGGGCCCTGCCACCAAGCATAGACCACATTTCACATCATA
>JAQZBX010034068.1:9733-25232 GCA_029593785.1 Cabassous unicinctus
CCCCCCCCCCCCATCTCAAGATCCTTATCACATTTACACAGATCTTTTTTCCAAATAAGGTAACATTTAGAGGTTCTAAGAATTAGGACCTGATATCTTTTGGGGGCCATTATCAGCCAGGAGATAAGTAACTTGTTCAAGGTCACATAGCTGGTTAAGTGGTAAAGCTGATACCTGGACCCAGGTCTGCCACACTGAAAAGGCTCTTGATCAATACATCTTCATCCCCTTCTGCCCCAGAAGCCCTTTCATAGGAGCCAACGTTAGGGAGATTTTTCCCACCCTCTCTGCTCTCATCATCAGGTGGTCTGGTTACATCATAAGGGATGCTGAGAGGGCTTCCCTGCCCCAAGGCATCTCCCCTCGTGGCCTGTCCCAGTGCCCAGATGGGTATTCCTAGAGACATACGCAATTCTGTGTTGGCAGAGAGCCCTGGATTACTTGAAAGAACAAGCTGCAGAGCACTAGAAGCCATTATCACGTTAATTTACTTACTCCTTCATTCCACAGACATTTATTGACATGGGTCAGATGTGCCAGGACTGACGGGAAGCAGGGCCCTGAGGGGTTGGGGGAAAGAGCGAGGAGGAGGAGAACGGGGTCAAGAAATGTCCTGATTGAGCCCCATGGAGGACCGGTCTAGGGAAAACACAGTGGGATTTGGGGGGAAGAAGAAGACACTGAAGACTGTGTCTCATCCTTTTCCTGTATCTCCAAAACCAGAACTAGAAAGAGGACGTCTTTCAAGCCTGCCAGTGTAGGATCAAATACTGAATAAGTGAATGTATTATTGTTCATCAATTGCCGTTAATATCACAGAAAGGACAGTGCAGCAGTATGCATCTACTAAGAGCACAGCACCCCGTCACAGTGGTGCCACCAGCAAAATCCAGACTGTGGGCAACACTAACAGACAACTGACCTGGTTCCATCCCACACGCACAAGGCAAGAAGCCTATAGATTAAAGAAGCTTGACATATCAAACAATCTCAATGTGTGAGCTTTATTTAAATCCTGATTAATTAAGCTATTTTAAAAATAACATTTGTAAGATAGTTGGATATTTGATCAAATTAAGAAGTTTAGGTGTGATAATGGTATTATGTGACTTAAAAAAAATTAAGTCTTTATCTTTCAGAGATACACACTGAAATGTTTACAAATGAAATAATATGATGTCTTGGATTTGCTCTAAAATAATACAAAAAACGGGGAGTAGGAAGTAGTATAGATGAAGCAAAACTGGCCATGAGTGGATTAATTGTTAAAGCTGGATGATGGGTACATGGGGATTCATTAGACTAGCCGGTCTACTTGTGTATATGTTTACAATTTTTCATTTTAAAAAGTTCAAATTTTAGAAAGACAAAAGACATAGGGCCCATGCCAGGGCTGCTAACCACCCAAACCTTCCTTCCTTTTTCCCTTAAACTCTCCTTTTTTCCTGGTTCTCACAAGGTGTCCTTCCCATAGAGGCCACTAGGGGGCATTTGGTACCTGGTGAAAGTGTCTGGTGCCCTTGAGCAAGGCTTGCTTAAAGCAGACCTGCAAGGGAACCTGGAATTCTGAGGCTGGATGGTGTCTAATATATTGGAAGGATGGCTTTAGATTGGCGGGAGAGGAAAGATGATAAATTATCTTAGTATGCTTCCACCAGCACTTCTCTTCCCTTCCCTGCTTCCTTTGACACCTTTCTGGTAGGATTCTTACTATTGGAGCAGGAACAGCCCAGATATAAGAAGGATCCACACCTCACTCTTCTCTGTGCTTGCTCGAACCAGCAATAGTCTGGTGGGATCCAGTCCACCTCCACAGGGGCTTCCAGGTTTCCCAGGAGCTTAGACGTGGTGGCTTTCACAGATTCACCAGGAGTCTCCTGAAATTTCAGAGACTGCAGACTCTGGAGGAAAGGTTGTGATATTCTTGGGCTGCTGAGCTAAGAGGTGGTCTCAGCTTGCAGGTGTGCCCAGGATTGTTCTTGCTCAGTCTCCTTGGTCTTCTGGAACAAGAGGGTAAGAAATCAAACAAAGCATTTGTTTAGAGGCATAAAAGCAGCTATTTCATCAGTCTCAAGGTGTAGGGGAGACAGAATTTGGGGTTTGGTGCTAACTAGGGCAAAGAAGCCGTGGAAAAATACCCTAAGGCTTCAGTTGAGAATGCTGAAGGGCAATATCCTAGAAGTAGAGACAAACGAGGAAAATGCCTGCCTTCCCAAAGCTAGAAGCTCGTCCTGAACTGGACCAAGGTGATTTACTAGTATTCCATCTGCCTGCCAGTAGAAAACCGGAACATAATATCATCTAGAGCCTCTTTTTTGAACATAATGTCCAGCATTCAATCAAAATTAGCAGGCACACCCTCCAAAAAATTAGCAAAAGATTCGAACAAACACTTCACTAAAAAAGATGTACAAATGACAAATAAGCACATTAAAAGGTGTTCAACATCATTAGTCACCAGGGAAAATGCAAATTAAAATCAAAATGAAAGATCACTACACACTCACTGAAATGGCTAAAATTAAAAAGACTGACTGTACCATGTGTTGGAGAAGATGTGGAGCAACTGGAGCTCGCATGCGTTGCTGGTGGTATGACCACTTTGGAAAACAGTTTGGTAATTTATTTAAAAATTAAATATTCATTTCCCATATAACTGAGCCATTTCTCATCTAGGTATTTACCCAAGAGAAATGAAAACACGTACATAAAAGACTTGTACATGAATGTTCATAGCAGCTTTTTAAAAAATAGCTCCAAACTGGAAACAACCCAAGCATTCATCACAGGTGAATGGATTTTAAAATTGTAGTATATCCACACAAATGGAATACTAAGAAATAAAAAGGAACAAACTATTGTCACATGCAGCTACACAAGTGAATCTTAAAATATGCCAAACGAAGGAAGCAAGATCAAAAAAAGAATACAAATGTGTGATTCAATTTATATAAAATTCTTGAAAATGCAAACTAATCTATAGTGACAAAAAGTAAATCAGCGAATGCCTGGGACAGGGTGAGGAGAGGAAGGGAGGGATGGATTACAAAGAGATAAAAAGAAAACTTTTTGGGGGTGATGGTATGTTCACTACCTTGATTGTGGTATTGTTTATAATGAATACATGTGTCAAAACTCATCAAATTGTATATTTTAAATATGTGCAGTTTATTGTAAGTCAATTATACATCAATAAAACTGTGGAAAACAATTACCAGGCATGCCAAAAATAGGATCAAATGACAAAAAACCAAAAGGAAAAAAAATTGAATTAGAAGCAGAGCCACAGGTCATACAGATATTGGAGTTATTAGATGCAGACTTTAAAATAATATGTTCAAGAAAATAGAGAAAACTAAAATAACTCTAAAAATAACATTAAAAGTAATATGTTCAAGGAAATAGGAAAAAATGGAGAATTTCACTAGAAATCTGGAATCTGTAAAAGATAATCAAATAAATTTCTAAACTTAAAAATAGAATCACCAAAATTAAGAATCCAATAGAAGGATCTAGCAGTAGATTAGACACAGCAGAAAAGACTGAATTGTAAATTACGTTGGTAGAAAATATTCAGTTTGAAAGAAAAATGAATATAAAACAGAAAAGAATACAAAAGACATAAGGGACCCAGTGAAGCAATAACGTATATGATACTGGAGTATTAGAAAAAGAAGGGAAAATGAGGCAGGAAAAAATATAAAGAAATGTTGGCCAAGGATTTTTTAAAACTGATGAAAAATATCAAGGCATAGGTTTAAGAAGCCCTATGACCTCCAAGCAGGATATATATAAAGAAAACCATACCTAGTCACACCACAGTAAAACTGCTAAAAATAAAGTCAAAGAGAAAATCTTAAAAAACAGCCAGAGAAAAGAGACATATTTCCTTCAAAGATAAAGGCAAAATAAATATTTTTAAACAAGCAAAAAATATACAGAATTTTTACTGTAGACCTGCACTAAAAATAATATAGGGCTTTCTTTGGGAAGAAGGCAAATGATACCAGATGGAAGCACAGTAATGCTGGAAAGAGTAGTGAGCACTGGAAAGAGTAAAAATATGGATAAATCTAAATGAATATTAAGTGTTTAAAACTAGAATGACAGTCTTATGGGGTTTAGAACATGTGTAGAATTAAAAAACATGACAACACAGCACAAAACATAGGAGGGAGTAAATGGAGTTAAAATGTTGAAAAGTCCTTGCATTATGCAAGAAGCAGAAAAAGTACTTAAAGGGTAGAATATAATAAGTAAAACATGCATACTTTAATCTCTAAGGAGCTATGAAAGTAATAACAAAAAAAATTTAACTAGCAAGCAAATGGCTTGGGGGAAAAAAACAACAACAATTATCCAAAAGAGCAAAAAAGGATGAAAAAAGGGACAAAGAACATATGGCTAAAGAGAAAATAAATAGTAATATGCTAAATATGAACCCACATATATTAGTGATTATATAAATGTAGATAAACTGAATACTCCAATTAAAAGACAAAAATTGTCACATTAGATAAAAAGGAAAACATGACCCAATTATATGCTGTAAGAGAGAAACCTTAAGTATAAGGACACCGGTTGAAAGTTAAAAGATGGAAAAGATATACCAAAAAAGTAGCCATAAGAAATCTTGTGTGGCTATACTAGTAGCAGGTAAAGTAGGCCTTGACGCAAGAGATAGAGGACTGTTCAAAATGATAAAAGAATCAATTCAACAGGAAAATAAAACAATCATTAGTGGCAGAGCTTCAAGGTATATAAAGAAAAAGTGGGAAGTGGCTGTGGCTCAATTGGTTGGGTGATTGTAGCTCAATTGCTTGGGCTCCCGTTTACCATATGGGAGGCCCTGGGGTTCGATTCCCGGGGCCTCCGGGTGAAGGCAAGCCAGCCTGCACAGCGCGGTGAGCTGACGCAGCAAGATGATGCAACAAAGGGAGACAAGCAGACACAGAAAAACGCACAGCAAATGGACACAGCAAGCACAAGCAGCAAGGCGGGGATAAATAAATAAAAATAAATCTTTAAAAAAATAAATAAAATAAAGCAAAAAGTGACAGAACTAAAAGGTAAAAGACAAATCCATAATATAGATGATTTGAACACAAATCTCAGGAATTGATATATCAAGTGGACAAATATTAATAAGGATATAGAAGAAATTAGCAACTCAGTTAATAAAATTGACCTAATTCATGAACGTGCTGCTAATAATACTCTTTTCAAGCGCACGTAATTGGCCGTAAAACAAGTCTCAACAAATTTCAGAGGAATGAAATCAGACAGACTATGTTCTCTGGCTATAATGTAATTAAGCTAGAAATCAATAGAACAGTAACTGGACAATTTCAAACACTTTAGATATTTAATAACTCATGTGCCAATGCAGAAATCACAGTGAAAGTTAGAAAACTTTTTTAAGTGAATGGTAATAAAAATATGAATATCAACTTTTGTGGATTGCACCTAAAGCAATATTTAGAGAGAAATTTATAGTCTTAAATAGATATATTAGAAAAGAAGAAAGCCTAAAATCAATAATCTATGTGTCCGCCTAAAATATCTAGAAAAAGAACATCAAAATCAATCCAAAGAAAGCAAAATGGAGGAATTTAAAAGAGAAGAAACCAGTGAAATAGAAAACCAATGTAAAATAGAGAAAAATTAACAAAGCAAAAAAATGTTTTTTTAAAAGACCAACAAAATCGATAAACCCTAACAATACTGATCAAGAAAAAGAAAGAAAACACAAATTACTAATATTCTGAATGAAAAAGAGGACAAAACTTCAAAACCTACAGACACACACACACACACACAAATTAAAAGACATTACAAACAACTTAGGCCAATATAGTTAAACATTTAGATGAAAAGGAAGGTTTCTTGGGGGCGGGGGGTGGAGCGGGGACCACCTTTCAAACCTATACAAGAAGATACTAAAAAGCTAAGTGTTCTATATCTATTGAAGAAATTCTATCTATAATGAAATCCATCCTACAAAGAAAACTCCAGGCTCAAATAGTTTCACCAGTGTTCTTCCAAACAATTCATTCTTCTTTTTAAAAAAGGAATAGGGGGGAAGCGGGTGTGGCTCAATGGATAGAGCTCCCGTTTACCATATGGGAGGCCCCGGGGGGCAGGCCGGCCTGCGCGGCCCAGTGGGCTGATGCAGCAAGACCTCACAACAGGAAGCGGGTGTGGCTCAATCGATAGAGCCCCCGTTTACCATGTGTGAGGCCCTGGGTTCCCTTCCCGGGGCCTCCTTGTGAGGGCAGGCCGGCCCGCGCGGCGCGGTGGGCTGATACAGCGGGACCTCACAGCAAGGAGGAGATAAGTAGACACGGAGAAAACGCACAGCGAATGGACACGGCAAGCACGGGCAGCAAGGGGGGGATAAATAAATAAATCTTTTAAAAAAATAAATAAATAAAAAAGGAATAGGGGAGTGGATGTGGCTCAAGCAGTTGGGCTCCTGCCTAACACACGGGAGGTCCCGGGTTTGGTTCCTGGTGCCTCCTAAAGAAGATGAACAAGACAGTGAGCTAATGTGAAGGGATGTTGCAACAAGATGTCACAAGGAGATGTCTCAGGGAGCGGATGTGGCTCAAGCAATTGGGTGCCTCCCTCCCACATGAGAGGTCCCGGGTTTGGTTCCCAGTGCCTCCTAAAAAGAAAATGAGCAGAGAAGACCGCCAGTGCAAACAGTGAGAGATGGGGGGAGAAATAAATAAATCTTAAAGAAAAAAAAAGGAATAGCCACCAATTGTACACAAACTCTTCCAGATAATAAAAAGAGTGGGAATATTTTCTGACTCATTTTATGAGCCTTGATATCAAAACTTGCCAAGTACATTGCCAGGAGGAAAAATTAGAAGCGTTAGTGGAGACTGTGTTATGTCACCCAGCTCCCCTCTTCAGGACAGCAGCGCTTATTTTCCCAGCTGCTGAGGGTGGGAACTGCTGATATCTCACAGAGGCTTTCTTCTCTCAGCCAAAGGGAGCTGGCTTGCCCTTGTTTCCACCCGCTCTCTACGAGCAATCCACACCCAATGATTGGACAAGTAGGGGGGCATTTCTGAAGAATCAGCCTATCTCGAGAGTTTCCCCATGCAATCAGTTACAAGCTCTGTTGCTACTGTCTCTCAGTTCAATTTCTCCCTCTGCCCGGTGGTGCTTTCTTCACTCTGTTATAGGTGCGGTTCTCAAAATCATGCTCCAATAAACCTCCTGCATGCACATTTCCACCTCAGAGTCTGTTTCCCAGGGAGCCCCAACAATGAAATTTGGTGCCAGGAGTCATTCCAGGAAGCAGATGCTAAACTGGAACTTTGAAGTTGTTTGGGTGCACCATCTCGGGCATCCAAGAGGTCTAGAGAAGTGATAATTAAAGGACAGTGGAATTGGATGGCTCTCTCTAGGTGCTGCTGGGGCGCTGAAGGAGACAATGAAAGGCTGAGGATGATTCATCGACATTGTAAGACAAAATGTGAGGGCCAGAGAGCCTCCTGGCAGCATATAAAGGGACTCTCATCTCAGACAGCCAAAGGGCAGAAAAACCCAAGGATCGAAACTAAGACTTAGTTATAAGAGTAGCAGAGGTCCAGTGGAGGTTAAATTCTTAGTCCCGGTCAGTCTGCTATGCCAAGATCAAGATCCTGATTGGAAGGAGTGGAACCCTGAGACCAGGGACCAGGGACATTTGAGTCAATGCACTCAATAACTTAAAAACCCCACATATGTACATCAAAAGACAGGTACAGAAATATTCATAGCAGCATTACTTGTAATAGCCTAAACCTAGAAGCAACGAAAATGTCCACTAATAACTGAATCAATAATACCAAATTGTAGTATATGCAAGAAATGGAATACTATACAACAAATAAAAAGGGAGAACTACAGCCACGTGCTACCTACAACCCTTGAATGAGTCTTAAAGACATCACGTTGAATAAAAGAAGCTGGATACAAAAGAGTACACACTGTAAGATTCCTTTTATATGAAGTTCAAAACCATGCAAAACTCACCTAGGGTGGGAGAAGTTAGAGTGGCGATTACCTGGAATGGTCACCTCTGGAGGGGCATCGGAGAAGACTCTGGGATGCAGACAATATCCTTTGTCCTGATTTGGGTGGTGTGCATGTCGGTGTGTACACTTTGTAAAGGCTCGTCAAACTGCACGTGTAAGACTCATGCACATTTCTGTATGTATGTTACACTTACATTATTTACAATAAAAAAAAGTTTACAGAAATAAGTAAAATAAAATAATCCTGTGGGAAAGGAAGACAATTGTGTGAGTGTATATATGAAGCAAAAGGGAACCTTGTGGTGAGGGAACAGTTCTGTATCTTGATGGTGGTAGTGGTTACATGAATCTACCATGGGATAAAATTGTATAAAACTAAATACACACATACAAATGAGAGCATGTAAAACTGGTGAAATGTGAATAAGCTCTGTGGACTGTACAGATGTCAATTACCTGATTTTGATATTCTGCTATAGTTGTACAAGATGTTACCTTTGGGGAAACTGGGTAGAGTACATGGGACCTCCCTAAAAATTTATTTGCAACCTCCTGTGAATCTATAATTTTTGCAAAATTAAAATTAAATTTTAAAAAACCACAAAAAATGAAATAGCAGCTATGTATTGCAGGGGAAGCTTAGAGATATTGAGAAGTGAATATTAAAGGGTACAGTTATTTATTTGTTTGTCTGTTTTTTTTTGTAATACTATTAATATTGGATTAATGAAAATACTCTTATGGTGATTGAATTGATGAATGCATAACTATGTGATTATACCAAATACCATTGATTGTACACGTTGGAATGATTGTATGCTTTATTAATATGTATCAATAAAACTGATTAAAATTTTTAAAATCCAATTACTGCCACAATTAAATCAAAATATGATTGAATTAAAGAAAAAAAAACACAAAAAACTAAGAAAAGAAATGTTCCCAGCATAACTTTTAATGGTTGCCTAGTATTTGGCAATGCAGGAACTATAAACTTATTTAATTCATCAATTCTCTATTGTTGCATTTTGAGGAAATCTGTCATTTTTAACTATTATGAACACCCCATGTACATATCTCTATAGATAGATCTTTTCCCACATCTCTGACTATTTCCTTAAGATAAATTCCTAGAAGGTTGTTATGGGTTCAGTTGTGTTCCCCCAAAAGGTAAGACCCCAGTACCTGTGCATGTGACCCTATTTGGAAGTAGGGTCTTTGTAGATGTAATGAAGTTAAGATGAGGTCCTACAGAGGGACCCTAACCCACTAAGACTGAGGTCCTTGTACGAGGAGAAGCCACACACACACGCACACAGGAAGGAGAATGCCATGTGAAGACAGAGCCAGAGACTGGAGACATTTATCTACAAGCCAAAGGATGCTAAGGATTGCCGGCTCCGCCAGAAGCTGTGGGAGAAGCCGGGAACAAATTCTTCCCTCGAGACTTCAGAGGGAGCAAAACCCTGCCCACACCTGGATTTTGGACTTCGAGCCTGGAGGACTGTGAGAGACTAAATTTCTGTTGTTTTAAGCCACCCATCCTGTGGTGCTGTGTCATGGCAGCCCTAGGACACTAAGGCAAAGCAGAATCATTGAGCCAAAGAATATAAACTTGTTAACATTTTTGATAGGTAATTGCCAAAGCGCCTTGCAGAAAATATTTACAAGTTTTATTTGTTCCCTGCCGATTACCATCTTGCCACATTGCCCATTCCCTTCCCTCTAATTAGTACTGTATTTTAAATATATATATTTGTCAACATGATAGGGAAAAGCTAGCATCTTATAATTTTTTAACTTTGTGTTGAAGTATGGCATACATACACAAAAGTGCACAAATCGTGAGTCTTTATCTCACTGATTTTTCATAAACTGAAATGCGTGATACCAACACCAAGATCAATGGATAAAAGTAAATAAATAAATAAATAAATAAATAAGTAAATAAATTAATTAATGAATCCTTTAAAAAATGCATAGGGGAGGAAGTTACGGACTATAGTTAGTAGTAATACTCTGATGATGCTCTTTCATAATTCGTTAACAAATGTTTCACAACAATGCAGGGTATTTGTGGTGGGGTGATGTGTGGGAGCCCTGTATGATGTTATGCATGTTTGTTTTGTAAGTTCACAATCTTTACTGGACACTTATAGTTCATGTATGTTCATGTGTGAATGATATACTTCAATAAATTGTTTTAAAATAATAATAATAATAAGGTGTTGTGACAGTGTGAGATTATGTTTGTGAATCCCAAAAAGAGAAAGATTATGTTTGTAAACTAATTTATTCCTCTGGGTGTGATACCCTTTGATTGTATTAAACTCAATGAGGGGCCTCTGATTAAGTTTACTTGATAAAATCAGTTTAGGGCTTCTGATTGGGCTAGTCAGTAAGGCATAACTCAAGTGGGTCCCTGCCCCCTTGCTGGGGTAGGATATAAACAGACACTCACTCAAGAGACACAAGAAGACACACAGTGGAGAGAACTTTGTCCTTTTGATCCTGCCATGTGACAGAAAGGAGAAGGCTCTAAGAGCTAAAGCCCCTGGAAGAGGGATGGACCATTTGCCTGACCACTTACAGCTGACCTGGGAAAGAGCCGAGACTGATATAGGAAGTCCAGAGGGGAAGGCTGAAACCAGGCAGAGATTGCCCGCCATCTTGCTTCAACGAGTAGAAGCCGATTCTGGTAAGAAAGTACCTCTTATGGTACCTTGAGTTGGACTTTCCACGGCCTTGGGACTGTAAGCTTTTACCCCCAAAAAATACCCTTTATAAAATCAACAGATTTCTTATATTTTGTATCAGCACCCCTTTGGCAGCCTAATACAGATGGTATATAGGAACTCTGTATTTTATGCATGATTTTTCTGTAAACCTGCAACTTCTCTATAAAAAAAAAAGATATAGAAAAAAAAACCCACAATGAAATATCACTACATACCTATCAGAACAGCTAAAATAAAAAATAGTGACCACACCAAATGCCTGCAAGGATGTAGAAAAACTGAATCACTCATCCATCACTGGTAGCTATCAAAAGTGGTACAGCCACTCTGGAAGTTTGGACGTTTCTTATAAAACTAAACATGCACTTACCATATAATCCAGCAATTGCACTCTTGGGCATTTATCCAAAAGAAATGGAAACTTTTGTTCACACAAAAATCTGTACACAAATGCTCATAGCAGCTTTATTCATCATAGCCCCAAACTTGAAACAATCCAAGTGTCCTTCAATGAGTGAATTGTTAAACTTTTGTATATCCAAACCATGGAACACTGCTCAGCAATAAAAAGGAGTGCACTATTGATATACACTAAGTTGCATACTCTATGGTTCCACTTATATAACATTCTTGGAATAACGCAGTTGTAGAGCTAGAGAACACATTAGTGGCTGCCGGGGATTAGGGCTGGAAGTTACTGCCTGCTCAGGCCCCTCCACTCTATGAACATCAGGCACATGCAGGAGGCACGCACATGCAGCACACACGCTCTGCCCTGTCCTCTGCGGGTACCTGGACCTTTTTCCATTCTTACAATCAGCTTGTCTTAAATGAATTCACGCTGCTCTCACATGCACTCATCCCACACTTATTGAGTACCTATTTTGGTACCAGGCCCTATGCTAAGTATATACACACACACACACACACACACACACACACACACACAAAACCACGTAAGCAGGATATGAGGATACATAGTGGTCTATCCTCAAGGAGCTCATAATCTAAAGGGCAATAGACATATGATCAAACAAAAAAAAGTTTTTATTTTCCACTCAGTCATTCAACAAATATTGATTGGCTGTCTACTGTATGCCAACTGCTGTTCTAAGTGCTAGAGATACATGGGCATAACTTTGAAGAAAATAGTTAAAATCTCTGCCCTCCTGGAGTTTACATTCTAGTGGGAGGAAAGACAAACAGCAAACAAGATAAAAAGGTTAAAAAATAGTATATGAGCTAGTGATAAGTCCTAAGGGGAGAAATTAAGCAGGGAAGTGGGATATGAATTGCTGTGCTGGGTGGGGGGTGAAATTTTAGATACGATGACCAGGGAAGCTTTCATTGCAATGGTGAGATTTGAGTAAAGGCCTGAAAGATGTGCAAGAGTAAGCCACATGGATATGAGGGTGTTAAAGCAAGGAGGACGAAATATAAGGTAGGGCTGGGCTAAATTTATTGATATAGGGGCACTTATCCAGGATTCAGGCTTGAGACCTGGAAGAAATGTTAACAGTCTGCTAGTTTGGTTTATTGAAGGCTGAACATAACAGTGGCTTACAGTCAAGGATATTTGAGTTGCCAGAACTTCCGAAGCACACTGTAGAGCAGGGGTCAGCAAACTCTGGCCTTGGACCAAATCTGGTCTGCTGCCTGTTTTGTAAATAAAGTTTTATTGGAACACAGCCATACGTATTTTTTGCATATTGTCTATGGCTGCTGCTCTCGGCCACTATGACTGAGATGGGTAGCTGTTATATTCTCTGGCCCTTTACAGAAAAAGGTTGCAGACCCCTGTTGTAGATGAAGGTGTAAGAAGTTTCAGGGAAATGAGAATGTTGGAATGGAACTATTACATGTAATCGGTTCAACTACCCTCTAATCATACCTCTCCCTTCACCAGGGCATAAGAAATCCTTGAAAAGCTCTGTGGTAGCTGCCCTCTGTAGACCAGAAATGGCAATGGGATAATAAAATCCATAGGCAATGGAAATGGGGTAATGGGATCCTGATGTGGTAGAGGCCAGGGGTCAGTGCTAAGTCTTCAGAAACTGGAGAGCACAGTTTCCATAATCAGAATCTTTTGATCTACAGGAAGCTAATTGATCATGAGGTCCCCAAAACTGACATAACTGGGCTGTTGACTAAGGTGCTACTTGATCTATATAAGCTGAAAACTTCAAGGTCTGGTGGTCAGAAATCTGATTCAAGTTCCCTCCCTTTGCCAAAGAGTAAACTAAAAGCAAAATCACAGCTCTGGAAGAATTGCAAAGATTAGTGTCACGTGGAAGATTTGAAAGCTGTAGGGTTGGTGATCGCTATCTCATCCCCATTTGACTTCCCTGTTTGGCCAGAGCGAAAGCCAGGTGGGTCTTGGAGGGATACTAGATTATCAAAAACCTAACCAGGCTGCAGCACCAATTGCAGATACTATTCCTGATGTGGTATATTTGCTGGAGCAAATTGACACAGACCTTGGCACCTGGTATGCTGCTACTGACCTAGCAAACGCTTTTTTTTTTCATTCTAATTAACAAAGATGCTCAAAAGCAATTTGCCTTTATGTGGCAAAGCCACCCATCTACCCTGTCTTAGGGTTCTAACCAACACTCCTATTCTCTCTCATAATGTAAACTGGAAGAGCCTTGATTATCTAGCTATTCCACAGAATATCGTGTTGGTCTGTTACACTGATGACATTATGTTAAGTGGGTCTTGTGAGCAGGAAGTACCAAATGCTCCAGATGACTTAGTAAGACACGTTTGTGTCAGAGGGTAGCTGGTAAATACTGCAAAAGCTTAGGGGCTTGCCACACCGGAGAATTTTCTAGTGGTCCAGTGGTCTGAGGCATGTCAGGATGTCCTTTCCAAATGAGAGGCAAGTCACCACACCTTGCACTGTCCACCGTAAAGAAAGAGGCACAACACTTAGTGGGCCTTTTTAGATTTTGGAGGCAGCATATACCATGTTTGGATGCGCTACTCCAGTATGTTTATTGGGTAACCCATAAGGTTGCCAGTTTTTTGTTTTGTTTTTTAATTTTTTTCTTTATTAGAGGAGTTGTGGGTTTACAGAACAATAAAATACAGGATTCCCATACACTCCAGCACCAACACCTTGCATTGGTGTGGAACATGTTACAATTGATAATAACACATTTTAATAATTGTACTATTAATTAAAACCCATAGTTTAACTTAGGGTTCACTGCTTGTGTAATGTAGTTCCACGGATTTTTTTTTTTTTTTTGAGGTAACTGAACTGAGGATTGAACCCAGGACCTCGTATGCAGGAGGCCGGCGCTCAACCACTGAGCCACATTAGATCCCTTGAGTTGTCTCCCTCATCTGTTTGCTCGTTGTTTTTTGTTCATTGTCTGCTCATTGCCTGCTCATTGCTTCACTCGTTGTTTGTTTGTTTTCTTTAGGAGGCACTGGGAACCAAACCTGGGACTTCCCATGTGGGATGTGGGCGCTCAACTGCTTGAGCCACATCCACTCCCAGTTCCATGGATTTTTAAAAAATTTTTATTCTGTTACCATATCTACAACCTAACATTTCCCCTTTTAATCATATTCAGGTATATATTTCAGTGCTGTTAATTGCATTCACAGGATTGTGCTACCATCACCACCATCCATGACCAAAACATTTCCATCATTCCAAACAGGAACACTGTACATTTTAAGCCTTACTTACCATTCTCTATCCCCACCCTGTCTCCTGGTAACCTATATTCTAGATTCTGACTCGATGAGTTTGCTTATTTTAATTGTTTTAAATCAGTGAGATCATACAATATTTGTCCTTTTGTGTCTGACTTATTTCATTCAACATGATGTCTTCAAAGTTCATCCATATTGTCACATGTATCAGGATTTCATTCCTTTTTATGACTGAATAATATTCCATTGTGTGTATTTACCACTTTTATTTATTCATTCACACTTGTGGACACTTGTGTTCCTTCCATCTTTTGCAATTGTGAATAATACCGCTACAAACATCGATATGCAAATATCTGTTCAAGCCTCTGCTTTTAATTCTTTGGGGCTATATATCTGGTAGTGGGATTACCAGGCCATATGGTAGTTATATACTTGGCTTTCTGAGGAATTGCCAAAATGTATTCCACAGTGGCTGCACCATTTTATATTGCCTCCAAAAATGAATGAGTGCTCCTATATCTCCACATACTCTCCAACACTTGTTATTTTCTATTTTTTTAATAGTAGCCATTCTAATATGTGTGAAATTATATCTCATTGTGGTTTTGATATGCATTTCCCTGATGGCTAATGATATCGAGCACCTTTCCATGTGCTTTCTGGCCATTTGTATATCTTCTTTGGAGAGCTGTTTGTTCAAGTCTTTTGCCCATTTTTTAATTGTGTTAAATGTTTGTCTTTTTGTTGTTAAGTTGAAGAATTTATTTTTATATATGGGATATTAATCCTTTATCAGATGGTTTCCAAATATTTCCTCCCATTGTGTAAGTTGTCTTTTTACTTTCCTGATAAAGTCCTTTGAGGAACAATTTTTTTTTATTCTGATGAGGTCTCATTTATCTATATTTTCTTTTGTTGTCTGTGCTTTGGGTGTAAAGTCTAGGAAACCATTACCTGACACAAGGTCCTGAAGAAACTTACCTACATTTTGTTCTAGGAGTTTGATAGTTCTAGCTTTTACGTTTTGGTCTTTGTTCCATTTTGAGTTGATTTTTG
>JAQZBX010034069.1:0-25132 GCA_029593785.1 Cabassous unicinctus
TTTTTTTTTTTTTTTACAAGTGAACACTAATTTGGGGAGTAGTGGCACTATATTTAGCTTAATCATCAATCTCACAGTCATTCCAGGAACACAGAGGTTACCAAGGGCATTAATTCCTATTACTGATATGAATTATCACAAACTTAGTGATTAAAATAACAAAATAGTTACCATTCAGTCTTAGCGGACACTATTACAAAAATATCCTCATCTTGTCAAAAAGCAGGACTGTGTTACTTTCTGGATGCTCAAAGCAAGGATCCCTTTTTTTTTTTCCTGAAGTTTTCAGCTTCTTAGAGGCTGCCCACATTTCTTGACCTATGATATTCTTCTCTCTTCAAAACCAGCAATGAACATTGAGTCTTCTCACATGATATGACTCTGACACTTACTTGTCTGCTTCCTCTTTTACATTTTGTCCCAGTCAAATAATCCAGAATAATCTCCCTATCTGATGCTAGCTGATTATGTTAGTGCCATCTATGTCATGTATGATAACGTATTCAGAGGGTACAGGGATTATTACGTGGACATCTTCAGAAGCAGATTATTCTGTGTACAATATCATCTGCCACATATTTGGCCAAAGAGATGTATTCTGCAAGTTGATATATGAGTTATTAGAAATACATGTATGTTCTTATTTTAAAAACAGAAAAAAGTCATAATTACAAATGTAATATTCAGCAAATAAGCCATACGAATAAAAATACACATTGTATGATTCCACTTATATAAAGTTGAGAAACACAATTATAACCTCTGATGTTAATATTCTGAGTGTTGGTTAGTCTAAGGATAGAAGGGATGACAGTAACTGGGCACAGAGTTCCTCACTTGTTGGCCATGTTCTGTTTTTTGGTCTGGGTTCTGATGACATGGACTAAATTTGTGTTTTTGAAAATACATTGAGCTTATGATATGGCACTTTTCCATAAAGATGTTATACTTCATACAAAGGAATTTTGAAAAAGACCCATCCAGCATTTCTCTTGGTACTACATCTGTAAATCTGCTTCCAGTCTTTCTCACTAGGATATGGATTAAGTGCCTGAGGTGCAGCAGCTAGTTGTGAACATGAGGATGACAAACACATGTTGAGTAAACGAAAAGAAGATGGCATTCTTAACAATGTCACTGAGCTACCATAACAGCCTTGGTCTCCCTAATCTTAGGCTTGTGAAGTATGCATAAATAAATCCAAAAACATTTTTAGAGTCGCTTTTGTCTTTTTTTTTAAATTAATGTTTTCATTTTCAAAGAAGATTTAGATTACATAAATGTTATATAAAAAATACAGGGATCCCCATATTGCCTACCCCTCCCTCTCCCACACTTTCCCACATTAATAACCTCCTTCATAAGTGTGTTACATTTGTTAAAATTGCTACTAACTGTGGACTATTGTTTACATTATAATTTACACTCAGTCCCACACAATTTTGTAGATTATGACAAAATATATACTGGTCTGTATCTGTCATTGCAATGTCATGTAGTGCAATTACAATGTCCCAAAAATGCCCCCATATTACAACTATTCTTCCCTCTCCCATCTCTCACAACCTTTGACGTTCACTGCCTTTATATCAATGATTAAAGTTCTTTCATTGCTAGAATAATGATAAATCTATAGTGAGACTTACTTTAGTATTTCTTTTTAGTCACTTATCTATTATTTGCAGTTGAGGGTCAACCCTACTTGGATATACTAGATAAACTGTTCTGGTACGTTTTAGATTTATTTGTAAAATGGCCCACTTATAAAAGAGATGCATGAGGGAAAAAATTGTTCGATTCTACATTATTTTGCAATAATCATACCAGTGACATTTCACTTTATCTTTTGATAACATCTGCACATGAAGAAATGCCATGAGAAAGTAGAAGACATCAAGAGGAGAGCTACAAAAATAAGCAAACACCCAGATACCCTGCCATATTGAGTCCAGAAACTTAACTGAGATATGCTTATAGGCATAAGGGATGACTACTAGGAGAGGAGAGTTTCTTCACCTGTAAAGCAATATATAAATGGGGACAATCCAGAATCTGAGCTGTGGCAATGGTCCATTTCCACCAAGAGCATCATCTTTTTAGTGATAATGTCCATGAATATGATGGATAATGGGGTGTGTCGTCTTGCCTGCTAGACATAAGCCTAAGAGTAATATATTTGTTCACAAGTTATAGCAGTATCACTAGCTAAATTATCCTCTATTAGCCTATACATGTGAAACAAACACAGCCCACCACCTTTTCATGCATCACCATTCCAAGTGGGGTCCATGAACCAGCAGCATCAGCCTGACCTGGGTCCTCATCAGAAAGTGAGACTCTACAGCTTTGTCCCACACCTGCTGAGTTGAAATCCATATTTTACTGGATCAACAAGTGATTTTTTTCACTGGAAAGCTTAGGAGCCAGTGGTCTCATGGACACAGGAGTAAATAAGGCCAGAATAGATGAGAGTCAAGGGAGGGTAGAAGTAAGAAGAGTTTTTAAGAGTGGGCAAAAATTCTTAGACATTACAATCATTAATAACCATATAAAGGATCACAGTAATTGAACATGTGTCTGTGCTATGAAAATCTCACATGTGTAGAGGAAGTTGATTGTTTAAAACATCTAAAAAGGCTTCTTATGGGACAATAATAGATGAAGGGTTGAGAAACACTAGCTTAGAGGTATGGACAGAGAGAAGACTTTGGTGACAGGTAAATCCCAGAATACAGAACAAGGCACAAACAAGAGAAGTCCATTTCTAAAATCCTACATCATTTCAGTCTCCAGCTCTGGGTGGGTTTTCTGTATTCACTATATTCCACTCTCTTTCGACTCCTGTTCTTTGCTTTTCTCATTCACAAATTCAAAGCCACGGATTCTATCTTAGATTTCTGGGCTGCTATTACAAAGAGCACATGCCTGGTTAGTATAAACAAGAATTTTTTGGCTCATGGGTTTATGACCAACAGTCTCAAATCAATGCATGAAAGAGGCCATTTTTCTTTCAGCTTCAGCAGTTTTGCTTGTGGCAGTTCTCTATCATGTGACATGCTATCACATCACATGATATATCACATATCATATATCACTGGTATCCTCTGTCTTGTGTTCCTCTAACTTCTTGTTTATACTGTCTCCAATAATATGAATAAAGGATCATGCTGAGTCTGTTGAGACTTATCCAAATAGGACATTAGAAATTATATTCACAAATAAGCCCGTATCTTAACTGATATGTTTTCAAATGGCACTATTTACAAATGGATTCATATCCTCAGGAACAGGTACTAAGTTTAAGAACATGTCTTTTGAGGGTGTACATAATTTGGTCTACCACAGTTGGCTGTCTGAACCCCCAAAAAAGAAATGTTCTTCCTTTGTTAAAAATACATTCAGCCCAAAAAGAAATTAAATAAAATGTTTACCCAATCACCATAACCTAAAATTTTCTCTGTCCAGTGGGAAAATCCCATTTCATCTGTGAACCAGTGATATCTAGGAAGCAGATTCTCTGCTTACAAAATAAAGCAGAGATTTATTTTGCTTTAATAAAACCTTTCAATTCCAGAAGGGAAAAATCGGGAGGGATATGGAGGACCCATGTCTGCCCCAAATCTGAAATTCACCAGGGTAGTCTCCATTACCTCTGTGGATTGGTGCTTTATTCTTTGGGCCTGCTGGAGTGGAAACTCCACAGTTTTCAAGTGATCTGAAAGATACAAACTGGTGGTTCTGCTTCCCTTGACAACCTTGAGTCACACAGTTACTTTCTTCTTCAGCTAAGCCCTCCATTTATGGAGTGTTGTTCTTCATTTTGCATTCAAGTGCCAGCTTCCCCACTCTCTCCCATCACATATATGAATTTAGAGAATACATAAACCATGATGTTGGCAGAAACATTATTGGTGGGAATTACCAAATTGAAACTAAATAAATCCTCAGCAACATTAAAGTGGGATACACAAACTTAAATGTATTAACACAAAGGGTTACCATGAACCAATGACCGTGGCTGGCCTTAAGCCATATCCAAAAATATGTTTAAAGTCAGGGAAATAGGCTTAATACAATGTAAATTATTATGTATATATATTAAACAAATAATCCAAGTTAAGATACAATTTAGAGTTAAGAGAATACTTTTCTAAATATGGGGAACGTGTCTAGAAAAGAGCATACATGCAGGAAATTCTAGGATTGTGGTTTACAAGAATATTCATTTTGTAAAAATTCAGCAATCTGAATATTTATATTATACTCTTCTGTGTGAATAATGTTTTTGTTTAAAACTTATTTTTATTGTGAAGTGAGAGTAAGGAGATAACACATCAAATGATTTTGTAAATATATAGATTTTTCACTTACATATCCTTTAATATTTAGGAAAAAATGCATAAAAAAAGCAGACATTTTGCTTAAAGAAATGGAAAGAGTCACATATTTTGTTTACTAAAATAGTGTGAATTGTGCAACCCAGTCCTGCACCCCATTGTATATATCCCATTGCATATGAATAACTAGATTTCTTACTTCATTGAGTAAGTGGTAATCATCACATGCAATTCTTTTAGTGGTAACCAGAGGTTCTGAGGGGAGGGGGAGGGAAGAATAGATGTAACATGGAGCATTTTAAGGACATTGGAATAGTTCCGTATGGTATTTTAATGATGACTACAGGTCATTGTATATTTTGTCAAAATCTCTAAAATTGTTTGGTGCAAAGTGTAGACTATGATGTAAACTCTAGTCCATGGTTAGTAGCAATGCCTCAAAATTTGTTCATTAATTGTAACAAATGTGCTTCACTAGAGAATATGTTATTAATAGGGAAAAATGTGAGAGGGGAGGAGAGAGGTCTGTGGGAATCTGCTGTACTTTCTTTTTCAAAATGAGTTATTAGATAAGTTTTTATTTTTTTAACAAAATTTTTAGTTTGAAATTATTCCCAACTTTTAGACTGTCACAAAACACTCCTATACATTTTACTTAAATTCCCCAATTGTTACTATTTTACCAAGTTTCCTTTACCATTTTCTCTGTTTTAAAAACACATATTTTTATTTGTTTATCCCCCCTTACCCTTGTTTGTGCTCACTGTTTGCTCTCTCTATGTCCATTCACTATGTGCTCTATGTGTCTGCTCTTTTTCTCTTTAGGAGGCACCAGGAACTGAATCTGGGACTTCCCATGAGAGAGAAAGGGGATCAATCAAATAAGCCACCTCTGGTCCCTGCTTTATTGTGTCTGTCATTGTGTTTCCTTTTCTGAGTCTCCTTGCTGCATCAACCATTTGTGTCAGCTTGCTGCACCAGCTCACTGTCTTGCTCTTCTTCTCCAGGAGGCACCAGGAACCAAACTCAGGACCTCCCATGTGTTACAAATCTCTTTAGTCATGCTGCTTCCCCATTTTCTCTTTTTTGAGGGGTCACTGAGGTCTGGAATGGACACCAGGTCCTCCACCTCACCCTGGAGGTGAATAGTGCTTTGTGAATCTACTATATTTTCTATGCAACTTTTCTGTAATCTAAAACTTCTTTTAAAATAAAGTTAAAAAATTCTTTCCTATGGTAGTGCAAAGTATTATTTCAAGATTTTCTTCATCATATTTAATACCGTATCTGAAATTAGGGCAGGATCCTGTTTCATTAAATGTTCAGAGCCTCTGATTCTGAGGCTTTGAGCCCTGTAATAACAGGCACTTCCTATGCCCTAGAAGAAATGACAATTTTATGGTTTCTTTCCTGAAGAATCTGTTCAGAGCCCTCATCATTTCTTTAGTCCTTAGACTGTAGATAAAGGGGTTCAGCATGGGAGTTACCAAGCTGTACATCACAGAGTCTGTTGCACTTGGGTGTGCATTTGGAGATGCAGTGGAACTCACATACACTCATAGGAGTGTACCAAAGAATAAGGAGACCACTGAGAGGTAAGACACACAGGTGAAAAATGCTTTATAATTCCTCTGAACTGATCAGATTGCATGTGCAGTGGAAAAAATCTTGGAGTAGCTATAAATGATACCAGTGAAGGGACAAAAAACCAGCACCTCACTTGCAAAATACATCACTCTTTCATTGAGGAACACATCAGAATAGGAAAGCTGGATCATCTGATCAGGATCACAGAAAAAGTAGGGAATTGTCAAGTGGTTATGAAAGGACAGCTTTGTCACAAGGAATGCAGGGCATTCATGGTCCAGGCACTCAGAAAGAGTCTACAGAGCTGGGGGTTCATGATTACCATGTAGTTCAAGAGGTGACAGATAGCCATGAAGCAGTCATAGGCCATCATGGTCATGAGGAAGTTGTCCAATCTTGTGAAGAGCACAAAAAAAGTACATCTGAGTGAGGCAGCCTGCATAGGTTATGACTGATCTATGTGTGTATATTTGCCAGCATCTTTGGCATTGTGGTGGTACTTAAGTAAATGTAGAGAAAGGACAGATTGGACAGGGAGAATTTCATGGTCATGTGGAGGTGGGAGTGAATGATGGTGGCCAGAATGATGAGCAGGTTGCAACGGACGGTGGTCAGGTATATGGACAGAAAGAGGCCAAAGAGGAAGGACTGCAATTTTGATTCCTCTGAATATCCCCACAAGAGAAATTCTGAAATTCCTGTATGATTTCCTGGTTCCCTGTGCTCAATATAACTACCTAGAAAGAGAAAAATAACATGACTAATTTTCAAACAGAAAACATTACTAACCTATCCATTATTTGTTTCTTGGAGTCAGGAAATTAATTTCTATATTTGTTTATCAAATCTAAACAATCAGTGTCATTCTTTGGTTAGCAATTGCTCCTCTACTTTCAAAATTTTCCTCAATCTGTCACGCAATATGAAATTTTTATAGAGATTCATTCACTCATTTGTGGAATGAATATTCAGTCTAGCTCTGCTGCATGCACTGACTAAGCAATGAGATTAATGTGCTAAAAACAAAACTTACCTGCAATCTGATGATGGAGAAAGAAAATAAGCAAATAAAATCATAGCCATATAACACAACATGTGGTGATAACAGCTAAAATGAAAGCAGGTAAATTAGAGCTTCAGAAGGGGTGCTCAATGTTCAGGAAAGGCCATTATGCAGAAGAAGAATCATTTGAAGCGACCTCAATACAGAAGGCAGTAGCCACAAGTATATCAGCAGACATAGTGTCCGGAAAAAAGGCCCTTAGGAAAGGACTTTATTGAATGTTCAAAGTCAACAAGGAAGGCAGAGTTTCAGAGGAAGTGTAAAAAGAAGGGGGGTGAGAGATGGTGTTAAATAATTTTAAGAACAAGGGGGTCCCTGATGATGAAACTTCAAGACATACGGACCCCCTTATCTATGTGTTCTATCCTTGAACTTCATTAGGTTGGTTGCAAAGGTTTACTGGTCAGGGTTCTCCATTGTAATGAGATACACAAGAGATGGGTAGACAGTCAGATAGATAGATAGATAGATAGATAGATAGATAGATAGATGGAAAAATAGATAGATACATAGATACATAGATACATAGATAGATAGATACATAGATACATGCATACATAGTATAAATATAAGTATGCATATATATGTAAATATTAAGATTTTATAGTAGGATTAGTCTCACGAGAGCATGGAGACTGGTGAGTCCACATTCTCTTGGGCAGATAAGTCCAAAACTCAATGAAGGTAATGTTGAATTCTCCCACAGAAGCTGCACATTACAAATTCCAATGAATGTGATGATGAAATCCACAGGAGTAGATGGATACCTGAAGTAAAGATAGAAATTCTTTTTTTGTGACTAATGAAATACTCAGCATTCCCTTTAAGGCTCCACTGATTAGATAAGCAGACTCCTGTCATTTCTAAAGGCAATCGCCATTGTTCATGGTAGAAGGAACAGACATAGATGTTATCAACTGACTAATGATTTAAATCCATCTAAGAAACATCTTCACAGTAACAATTTAGCTAATGCTTGCTCAAATAATAAACAACTGGACACCATAACCCAGAGAAGTTAATGCATGACACTATCCGTCACAATCCACACTTAATAAACTTATCACCCATACATATCTCATTAAATGATCTCTAATTTCTAAATAGTCAGTATCATAGACATACATTCCCCTAACATAATTCAACTCTCCTGCATACTGCTGGAAATGCACTAACACTGTCTTGGAAGAGGGTGCAGGAAATTAGGTACTATTAATTACTATTCTTTATATCTTGAAACATAAATATTATAACATAAAATTAATACAATTTATTTAATATTACATAGGGATAAGGGAGAGAATAAACAAAGATATTTCCTTTATGTGTATTTACAAACATACCCATAACAAAACAATGAAGAAATAACTCCTCATTTCTGCAACTGGTTATGTGGTCTTAGCTTGTATTTAAAACTACCTGCTTCTTCTACCCAGTCCATATTCACTGTACACTAAGCAAGCACCTCAGCTGGTCATGGCTATTTGCCCAGTTTAGTGATCCAATTCATCAATCCTGACAGAGTTGGGCTGTAGTAGTTGGCTAGGGTGGGTTGTTGCAGTATTCCATTGACTTTAACCACAGGGTCTGGTAGTACTAAGAGATGCTGTATAATCAGGATCATTTACTGCAGCCAGTACAGTAATTCCCTTCTTTGCCTGTTGATTCAGAGTCATGAAGAGCACAAAGTAGTCCGTTGACAATCTTATCCTCAATTTCAATGAAAATATTGTTGGTTCTCCTGGTAGGAGCACCCTTCCTTTTGAAAAAAAGACCTCTAGACCAGCAAAGTATAAGATCCAAGATAGAGGAAACACAAGTTTTCTAATGAATCAATGAGTAATATAGTGAGTGGTGCCACTCCCATTTCCACACATTATTTCCTGAACCTGTGAATCCTGCTTATGGGAGAAACAGTACCATACAGTGGACACTTGTTTAGAGAATCCTGGAGAACATTTCCCAGCACAGCATAGTTTTGTCACTAAGCTACTAGAATAATTGAGACTTCCAAAGGCCATTCCACCATTCTATCAATCTAGTTTCTTCAGGATGATGGGGGAACATTGTAAGACCAGTGTATTCCATGAACATGTGCCCATTCACAAACTACATTTACTATGAATTGTGTTCCTTCATCAGAATCAATTCTCAGTGGAATAACATGATGTTGAATAAGGCCTTCTAGAAGCCCAGAAGCATTTCACAGAAGCATTGCATGCAAGGAAGAGAAAACCATATCCAGGGTACATATCTATTCCTGTAAGAAAAAAAAAATACCGCCCCTTCCATTGCAAAAATGGTCCAATGTATACATCTTGCCACCAGGTGGCAGATCACCTCCAAGTATGGCACCATATCAGGGACTGAGTGTTGTTTTCTGCTGCAGGCATATTAGGCACAAAGCTATAACTCTAGACAGGTCAATTGGTGAGGGAAGCCCATATTGCTGAGCCCATGCATAACCTTCATCCCTACTACCGTGGCCACTTTGTTCATGAGCCCACTGGGCAATGACAGAACAAGTCATCCTGTCCACTGATTATTAGAATTCTCTCCTGCTAAAGTGACCCTGTTGTCAACATTCACATGGGATACAAAACCTTCTTGTTTTTTGCCTTTTCAGAAATGTCTAACCACATACTTCTTGCCCAAACCTCTTTGTTACCAATATTCTAGTCATGGTCCTTCCAAATTGATGATCATCCAGCCAAATAACTGGACTCAGGAATCACCATAAAAATGATACATGACTGGCCATTTCTTCTTATAAGCAATATGAATAACCAGGTCCACGGCACGATATTCTGCACACTGGGAGGATTTCTGTTCACCACTGCCATTCAAGGATGGCCTAGAAAGGAGCTGTAGTGCTGGAGCTGTCCACTTACAGGTGGTACCTGTATATCATACCAAACCATCTAAAAACAAGACCCAAATTTTCCTTTCTCAGTCAAATAGTCATAGGGAACACCCCATGAGGCCATAGCTGCTACCTGGGAAACAGAAGGCAAAAAATGGGGACCATGGGAATTTGGGTCACTTTCTCCTGCAACTTGCTTGTGCCATCAGGACCATCATGAGCCAGATCTCATTTACATCAGTTGCATTTTGTGATGGAGTGCTGCTGTGCACACCTAAGTTTATGGGATTAGAAAATAACCAGCTCCATTGGGTCTCCTAGGAAATTGGTGACCCATGATTAAGCAAGTGTTCAGCCTCTACTAAGAATCAGTAGCAGGGCAAAAGGTGTTTCTCAAAAGGAAAGTAGTTATCTACAAAGGATAACCAGGATTTCCTTCAAATTCATTGGGGTCTGTATTGTGATTCTATAATAGAGTTATATCATGGATTCTAAACGACCTCTATTTGCCATGGAAACTTCCAGCACCATTAAGTCATAGGATCCAACTGGCCGAGTAGCCTGCATGGTAGCCTGGACCAATTCCTGACCATCCTCTATTCCAAGTTTTCATTCAATACTAGCAGTTTTTCAGGACACTTTGTAAATGGGCTGGAACACCACACCCTAATGAGGAATATGTTTCCTCCAAAATCCAAAGAGGCTAAATAGGTGTTTTGCCTCTTTTTTGGTTGTAGAAGCAGCCAGATGAAGCACCTTATCTTTCACCACAGAAGGGATTCCTCAATATGCCCCACACCACTGGACACAGAGAAATTTCTCTGAGGTGAAAGATCCATGATTTTTTCTTGATTTTTTGCTGCCATTCCCTGACATGCAACATGTTTTCTCATTCCCTGCAGTTGGTCCAGAGTAGTTTCTACTTCTCAGTCACCAGGTCCCATCAAGCATAATAGAATTGAGCAGTGTGGTGTTTTGTGGAGAGGACAGACAGTCCAAGTCCCTTGAACTAGATTATTACATAGGTCTGGAGAGTTGATATGCCCTAACCGAAAATAGTGAAGGTGTATTTCTTTCTGGCCATGCCAGCTTAAAGCAAATTGTTTCTGGTGATCTTTACTAGCAAATATTAAAAAAAAAAACAGCATTTGCCAGATCAGTAGCTTCATAACCAGTGTGTTAGTTTCCCAACTGCTAAAACAAATACTATACAGTGGGTTGTCTTAAACAATTGGGAATTTATTGGCTCATGCTTTTGGGGCTAGGAGAAGTGAAAAATCAAGGTTTCAGCAAGGCAACACTTTGCTCTTGAAGACTGTGGAGTTCTGGGGCTCACTCTCAGCAGCCATTGGGTGCTCAGCTTTTCCCTCAAATGTCAGTACACAGAATGATATCATCTGCTTTCTTTTCTGCGTTCCATTGTCCTACAACTTTTCCTTAGTTTTCTCTCTGTGGCTTTCTCTATAAGGATTCTAGTAATAAGACTGAGATTCATCCTGATTCAGTTAACTGCTTATCATTTAAAAATAGTATCTTCCAATGGTCCCATTTACTATTGATTCACACCCACATGAATAGATTAAGATTAAAAACATGTTTTCCTGGGGTACATAATTCAACCAGGTTCAATAGGAACCAAGGATGTGTTAATTTGCTCAGGAAGTGATGCCAAATATGGAAGAGCAGCTGCAATTGGAATTAGCACCTGGTTCAGTTTATGATTATCCACTGTCATCCTCCAAATTCCATCTGTTTTATGCACAGGCCAAATAGGAGAACTGAAGGAGTTGTGCTGGGAATCACCGCCCCTACATCCTTTAAGGCCTTGATGGTGGCATTTATCTCTGCAATCCCTCCAATAATCCAGTATTGCTTTTGTTTCATTATTTTGTTGGTTGAAATCAGTTCTAGTGACTTCCACATGGTCTTTCCTACCATAGAAGTCCTAATTCCACAGGTCAGAGAACCAGTGTGAGGATTTCACCTGTTGCTAAGTCTATTTCAATTATACATTCTGGTACATAGGAAATAACCACAGAATGGGATTGGTAACTCACTGGAATCACTGTAGAGACAGACATAAGCTAAAACTCTGTTCATCACATTACCTCCATTATCCTCTACATTTACTAGGAGATCACAGTGTCATTTTGGGTCTTCAGGAATTCACAGCAGTTCAGAGCCAACGTCTAATAATCCTCAAACATGCAAACATTTCTGTTTTTATTTTTTTATTTTTTAAAGAGTTTTAGATTGCATAAATGTTACATAAAAAATATAGGGGATTTCCATATACCCCATTCCCTCTTTGTACCACATTTTCCTCCATTAACATCGTCTTTCATTAGTTTTGTACATTTGTGAAAACTAATGAAAACTTATTGAAGCATTGCTACTAAGCATGGTCAATAGTTTACATTTTGTTTTACACGTTGCACCCCACGATTTTATAGCATTTGATAAAATGTATAATGTCCTGTATCTTTCATTGCAATACCATGCAGAATGATTCCAATGTCACAAAAATGTTCCTTGTTATACATATTCTTCCCTCTCCCAATCCTCAGGTACACTGAGGTGACCACCGTTTTGTATCAATGACACCAGTTCTTCCATTACCAGAATATTAATAAGTCTACTTTATTCCATCGTTGTATTCCCCTCCATAAGTTGGTTCATTCCTCTATCTTGAGGATTTTTAGATGGTGATGCCCATTCTGCTTCCAATACAAAGAAAAAACTTTTAGTACAATTTTTTGAAATCAGACTAACCTGGTTTTAAATGCTGTGTCCTGCATAAATGAGTTGTTTGTACTTTTATAGTAACAGAACCTTGTAAAGTGGGGTGTACTTCACCTGTAGAATAGATATAGAAATATAAATCCAGCTAAAATGGCTTACAGACTTAATGTATGTGAAAAGGTTAGGATATTTCCATCCTGTTATTAAATTTCCTCTGGGGAGGAAATGGGACTGAAGGGACTGAATTTATTCTACCTCTCAAATGTCTCTTTTCCATCCACATCTCCAAGTACCCATTTCCACCATTGTATTTTGGTTCCTTCTCATCCCTCAACCAGGTATCTCTCCATGTTACAAACATGGTCATCGAATTCCACAGTTCAAAACCCAAATTACACCCAATGGAGAATGAAGTCATCATTCTTTACCTTCAAACACAAGGTTGACTCTCCAAGTCTGACCTGCCAGCATCCCTTCTCACTGCTTCATGTCATCACCCACGTTCATCTCTAAGATATTGGACTTTACTTACACCTTCAGCAGCACATTACAAATATAAGACTCTTCAACTATATACACTTTCATCCTTATGGTAGGCATCTTTCCATGTTTCCACATGGAATATTTTCACTCCTTTTCTTCTGGAAAGCAATGACCCAATTCAAGATAGACTGACATCATCACTTTTTTGAGCATCATTGTTAACATCTACAGAGGAAAATGACTTCTTCTTCCCTGCAATTTAGTTGGATGGTAGGGATGATGATAGTGTGCTGATTTTACTGAATTCCATATCTTTTTCCTTGGTAGGCTGTGAGGACCTTGAGGGATGTGGCAATGTTGTACATATATTATAACTCCCACATTTTTAGTTGCTGCTAGATTATAATAGTAACTCAATAAATATATACTGTGTCATTGGTTACAGAATGTGATTTCATAGACTTTGCCAAGATGAGAGAAGGAGAAGAAACAGGGAAGTACTAAAATTGTTGAAGACAGCATGCTGGAGGCAGGTTTTCCACATTCTAAGGTTAGATATCATACCTGAACAAGATTATATTTTGCAATATTAAATAGAAGAGGATAAGTGGAAATTTTCCAAAATATCTTAGTGCCTCGCCCATGGTAAGGGTACATAGGAAACAGCTTCATGAATCTCTTTATTCCTGCATGTGTGTGCATATGTGTGTGCCTGATATTGTTGCTGACCACAGTATATACTGTGATTTTACTCTGCAAAATGCTCAACATTTTGAAAGTGACTGGAATGATGGAGGAATAGAGGAAAAGTAAATTGAGTCCCTGTCATTGGAGAAATGTCTCGATGAATAGAGAACTGAATGGAAGAACAAGGTTGGAAAAATAACAGGCAGTCTACATGAGAGCTAAGGTTCAAGGGCCACAGATGGAGCAGGTTTTCATGCTGCACCACCCTTGTCATGGTATTCAAATCATTCCATGTTCTACTTGCTATTCCTGTGCCTGTTCCACATTTGTTTAATCACATTGATTTTTTTGGTCTAGTAATGGATGCAGCATTTCTCTCAATCATTTTGTGGCATTCTTTACTTTGTTATTCTAGGGCTTTGGGTTTTGACCTCTGTTTTGACAACTCCAATTGGCACATTCCATTCCTGGTTCTGCTCCTTGTCCAACATGCAATGGACGTCCCAGATCATCCACTCTAAATTCTGCTGCAAGACAAGTCTGATTTATCTTTGTCCATATGATTTACATCATATGCCCAATTATAATTGTACTCTCAGTTCTCCAGTAAAATTTATGAAATCAATCATAAAGGAATAGACGCAATTTGTTCTCCTTTGTGTTTTCAGGAAGGTGTGCAAATACCATTAATTTGCTTAAAACAACAAATTTGAAGAAAACATGAATTTATAAAATAAAAATGGCACGGAGGACAATCAGGAAGGTAACAGCAGAGTAAGGAGCTCCTAGAATCAGCTTCTGCTACAGGGCAGTTAGTAATCACCCAGAGCTACCTAAAACACTTGTTTGGGTCCTCCAGGAGACCAGAAGTGCACCCTGAAATATCCTTGACAGAATTGAAGGAGCAGACTTCCCTTCTGCAGAGATTTGTAAGTAGAGCTCTTCATGCCATTGAGGCCAGTGCCCGTCCTCCACTGGAGGCACCAGCTGCCTCGGGAGCTATTCTGTGGCTGAAATTGGAAGTTCCACTTCCTAAGAATGGGGGAAGAAAAGATGGTGGAGCACCAACTTTAGCTACTGATTAGTAAATTTGGTGGGCTGAAGCATAATCTAAAGAACAGCTAAAGTTTGAACCTGTCCAAGTCAGAGGAGGCCATTACCCACATTCTTAACTCCACACCTGTCACAAGGGGAAGTGGGGTTGACTGAAAATCATGGGGCTGGTAGTGACAGGCTTCTTACCATGTAGATCAGATTACAGCCCTAGCCTAAGCCTCAGGCCAAACTAGGGAATGGAGGAAGCTGTGGGGGAGCTGCACCAGCCTGTTCGGAAACTGCAGGCCATGCTGTAGAGGCCAGTGATCATCCTATATTGGTGGCCCAAGCCACCCCAGGAGCTATTCTGTGGCAGGAATTGGAAGCTCCATTTCCCAAGGACAGGGGAGGAAGAGATGATTGGCCACCTATCTCAGCTACTGATTAGTGGATTTTGCTGGATAAAGTATAACCCAAGGAAGAGCTAAAGTTTGAAACTGTCTAAGTTGGAAAGAGGTCAGTGACTGACATTTTGACTCCACCTCCAGCATGAGGGGAAGACAGGCTGACTGAAAATCACAGTGGTGGTAGAGACTTGTTTATTTCACGCAGATTGGCCTGCAGCCAAAGCTTAGGCTTCAGCCCCACATCTAGTATGGAGGAAGCTGGTGAGCCTCTCATCAGACCATCAAGGTAACTGCAGGTACATTTGACTATCACAGACTGAATAATCAGAGTCTACTGGGGCAACTGTGGTCATATTGGACCCACACTGTGTAGATTGCTTCCCACACCTACAGCTCCATACTTGCCTCAGGCAGGGGAGAAAGGGGCAAGAAGATTCATCAGTCTCTCTAGGCAACTACAGTCTAGGCCTGCATGAGTTGGATTATTCCACACAACTGTGGCTCTGTCCCTACCATTGGCAAATGAGAAAGTTGGGAGAAGCTTCATTGGTCCTTGGTGCAATGAGGACAGCTTGAGCCTACACAGCTTATAACACCAACTACCTTCATGGCTCCTACTACACAACCAGCAAGAGAGAAAGGGCAGGAAGAACTAATCTAAACAGAAAAACTGCACCCAGAATAAATACTTTAGTAAGCCAGATGCCAAGACACCAACAAAAAATTACAATCCACACCAAAGCACAGGAAGATATGGCCCAGTAAAAGGAACAAGATAAGCCTCCATATGACATAAAAGAGTTGAGACAACTGATCATAGATGTTCAAACAAATGTCATTAATAAATTCAACTAGATGGCTAAAGAAATTAAGGATACTAAGAAGACATTGGATGAGCACAAAGAAGAATGTAAAAATATACATAGAAAAAGAGCAGATCACATGGGAATGAAAGGTGCAATAAATGAAATAAAAAATACACTGGAATAATAAAATAGAAGATTTGAGGAGGCAGAAGAAAGAATGGTGAGCTTGGAGAAATGGCCTTTGAAAGTGAACATACAAAAGAACAGAAGAAGAAAAGATTGGAAAAAGTTGAACAAATTCTCAGGGAACTAAGCAACAGCAAGAGATGTGCAAACATACATGTCATTGGTGTCCCAGAAGAAGAGAAGAGAAAGGGGGCAGAAGGAATATTTGAAGAAATAATGGTAGAAATTTCCCAACCCTATTGAAGGACATAGATATACATGTCCAAGAAGAACGAAATACTCCCATCTGAAAAAATCCATATAGACCAACTCCAAGACACATACTAATTAGAAGGTCAAATGCCAAAGACAAGGACAAAATTCTGAGAGCAGCAAGAGAAAAGCAATGCATAACATATAAGAGATACCCAATAAGATTAAGTGTTGATTTCTCACCAGAATCCACATAAGCAAGAAGACAGTGGTATGATAAATTTAAGATATTGCAAGAGAAAAACTTCCAGTCAATAATCTTTTAACTGGCAAGACTGCCTTTCAAAAATGAGGGTGAGTTTAGAATATTAACAGATAAACAGAAACTGAGACAGTATGTAACCAAGAGACCTGTTTTTCAGGAAATACTAAAGGGTGTGAGACAGCCTGAAAAGAAAAGATAGGAGATAGAAGCCTGGAAGACAATCTAGAAATGAAGAGTATATCAATAAAAGTAACTAAAAGTGTCAAAAGATTGGTGAAAATCAAGTATGGCAGATAAAACCCACATATTCAGGAATAAACTTAACTAACGAGGTAAAGCAATTCTATTCAGAAAACAACTCATTGTTAAAAGAAAGAAAAAAAAAAAGACCTAAATAATTGGAGGAATGTTCTATGCTCACAGATTGGAAAACTAAATATCATTAAGATGTCAAGTCTACTCAAATTGCAATCCTGATAAAAATTCCACCAGCATTTTTTAAATAAATGGGAAACATTGTTATAAAATTTATGTGGAGGTGTAAGGGGTCTTGATTAGCCAGAAACATCTTGAAAAAGAAAAATGAAGTTGAAGGACTCTCATTTCTGGACTTTAAGTTGTATTACCTAACTACAGTGGTAAAAACCACATGGTACTGGCATAAAGACAGACATACAGACCAATGGAACCGAAATGATGGTTCAGAAACAGACCATTACATCTATGGTCAAGTGATTTTTGACTAAACTGTCAAACCCACCCACCTTGGGCAGAACAGTCTGTTCAACAAATGGTGCTGGGAAAACTGGATATCCATAGCCAAAGAAGGAAAGAGGACCTCTATCTCACACCGTAAACAAAAATAAACTCAAAATGAATAAAAAACCTAAATATAAAATCAAAAAGCATAAAGTTTCTAGAAGAAAGTGTTGGAAAATATCTTCAAGACTTGGTGGTAGGTGGTGGATTCTTAAAGGAGATAAGAGAAGGACTGAGATGAACCACTGATATTTAATGTATGTAGAAGTTTTAATTAGCTTTACTGTGAAAGTGTAGTAATGAATAAAGTAGATGGTAACATATTATAGTGAGTAGCAACTAGTTTATTAATGTTTATGTGGCCGAAAATGGTAGTCTAGGGATATAAATGCCAATTGACAGAAAGCTAGAGAATAATCAAGGGACTGAATGACACAGTAAACCCAGAAGTGGATGAGAATTGTGTTACAGATGAAAGATTGTCCTTTGTGAGCTCAAGCAGATGTACATCAATATTGCAGGGTTGTGGGAATGTGGAGAAACATGGGAAAAATACAATTGGAGTAATCTATGGACTGTGGTTAAACGTAATAATGTAATATGCTTGCATCTATGCCAAAAATGTATTATGCTGATAATGGTGAAGTATTGAAAATGTGTGGTAAATGTACACTATGGACCTGGTAATAATCAGATGATATTATCACATAATCTGTAACAAATGTTCCACCAAGGTGTGGTGTGTTGGTAGAGCGGTGTTGTTTGGGAATTCTGAACATGTGCAGGATTGTTTTGTATGTTTAAAAATTCTGTCATAAAAATATATTTAAAAAATAATAATAGGGTGGGTTGGGGGAAAATACACCAAATGTAAGGTAATGACTATAATTAGTAGCAAGATTTTGACAATATTCTTTCATAATTTGTAACAAATGTCTCATGACAATGCAAAGCGTTGGTGGTAGGTTGATGTATGGGACCCTTGTATAATATTATGAATGTTTGCTTTGTACAGTCACAACTTTTACTATACACTTACTGTTTATGTATGTTCATGTATAAATTATATAAAAATAATAATGATGATGGGGTTGGCAGGGGGAAAATACTTTGGTTAGTGGAAATATTTTGACAATGCTCTTTAATCATTAGTTAAAATTATTTGACAGCAATGAAAGGTACTGGTGATGGGGTGAGGTATGAGAGCCCTGTGTGATGTTACGTATGTTTGTTTTGTAAGTTCACAACTATTGCTATATACTTATTGTTTATGTAAGCTCATGTAAGAGTGATATACTTTAATAAATTTAAAAAATGACAGGGAGAATGAAATCAAATTAAATGTAGTTTTGCAAAGAATGATAATAGACAAAGTTGAAGGGAATACTTAAATGTAAATTCTGAGAGAAGATGGAACGTAGTAATTTAATAATATCTATGTGGATTAATGGTTTAATGAAAAAGACTTGGAAATAAAATATATTACTACACTTGTAAAAAATACATGGAAGAAGCAGTAACCTATAGTTATAACTTCATCCCACATAAAGACATGTGGATTCAAATATGCTTGTGAATAGGATGAAGGTGACAAGTAGTCTAATGATAAAGAAAAAATCCTTTCAAATAATGGCAGACCGTGATGCAAACCCACCCACCTTGGACAGAACAGTCCGTTCAACAAATGGTTTTGGGAAACGGTTTTAGAAACAAATCTAACCACAATAAGAAAAATACCCAATATGAAAGTGAATGTGTCATATACTGATATGGAAGCATCATATCCACCTGTTGTTGACTGGAACATTTGCATCAATATACAAGCATGCTCAAATGTATCTTGTCTTGAAAAAAAAATATCCTCACTTCACTGCCTATGTATTCACTGCTAATACCCCAATTTTCCTTTCTTGCCTTCATTTCAAAGCCACTTGGACACATTTGCTTTACCTGGATCAACTTTATCCCACAAATTCTTTATTCAAACTGGGCTCCCAATCCCATTATCTAAAGGTTAACAATGAAACCTACATTGCTGACTTCAATGGAATCTTCCTTTTAAAAATATAATAAATATAAAATAATAATTAACCAAGCAGGGAAGCAACAAGATATCTCTTTTTCCTGGAGTACACTGAATTAGCTCTCAGAAAACCTTAGCTAAAAGCTCTCAGATGCCATTCAACAAGACCCCTTCCTGCAGTATCTACATGGTTGTCCTCCTCACCTGGAGGGTTCCTTAGAAAGGAAGTTCTACAGGTGGAAAACCAAATTCCTCCCTGAGTGTCTGATATTGGAGAATGAAACTCTGTCCCCAGACAAGACAGCAGGAAGGAGTCAGGCATTTGTCCCCCAGCCAGAACTAGGACCCCAAAGAAACAACTATGTCCCATCTAGACCAAGGTTGCACAAACTGAGGCACAGCCACAGAGGAAATATTTACAGCTTTCTTATAGCTGCTTCTTAGGCACAGTTGCATCTTCTTACTCCAACTGCTGCTCTGTTATAACCCTTGGGACTCTAGCCTGGACAGAAAAAAAAAATCCCTGCTGACTGTTCTCAAGAGACCATGTTCCCCAAAAGATGGATCCAGTTTTTGTTTTTCATACTCCATGGACTCTTCTTACTTCCATCAATCTAACCTCCTAAAAACCTACCTCCTCCTTCAAATAAAGTTTCTCCATCTGTGAAACCTTTCTTTACTAGGTCTCTTGGATCTCAAAGCACTGATTTTGGGTAAGAATAGAGCCTTTGTCATTTCCTCTAGAAATTCGGTATTCTTCCCTTTAACTAAGTGGAGATATGTGTTTATTTTATATAAAACCAAGGTACTACACCATTTTTGCTTGATGATTTGTGCCAAAACAGTTAGAAATGTCATGCAAGACAAACAAAGACCTGTTATTCCTCCTTTATTTTATAAAATGTTTATTAATTATAAGAAATATATTTAGATCTTTATGCACCATATCCTGTTCACGCAATTTTATTGGGAATGTCTCATTTAATTTTATCCCCATATCCTTGGATTGTGCTCACTTTATTTAATTAGTAGGTCTATTATTATTTCAACTCATTAAAAAGCTAAAAAATCAGAACTTTATTTACACATTTTTTAATTAGAGAAATTGTGATTTACAAAATATGCATGCATAATGTGCAGGATTCCCATACATCATTCCCCTACCAACACATTGCATTGTTTTTGAACATTTTTTACAAATGATGAAAGAACCTCATCAAAATGTTACTGCTAACTATAGTCCATAGCTTATATTTGGTGTATTTTCCCTTAACCCACCATAATTTTAACACCATGTATTAGTATTGTAAATTTTTTATATTTCATGAGTGAACACTCTTGTAATTTTCTGTTAGCTAAATTCCTTCTTCCACAACAGGGTTCACTGTGTTATGCAGTTCTGTATTTGTACAATCCATCCAACATATACAATCAGTGGCTCTGAGTTTCATCAGAGTTGTACTGTCATCAACCCTCAGTCAATTTTAGAACATTTTCATTAGTCCAGAAGGAAAAATCTCATAACCCCTATACCCCATATTTTTGTCCCTTAGAATTGATAAAGTACCTTCTTTGCCATTGATGCAAAAATATTAAAATATTACTCTTAACTATAGTCCATAACTTCTACTAGTTGTATTTTCCACATGCATCCCTATATTCTCAAAACCTTGTAATAGTGACATACACTGTGCTAGTTCATAGAACATTCTTTTCTTTGTTGTATTAACAACAATCCTCATTAACCACCAAGTTCATTATATTATACAGTCCCTAGATTATTCTCTGATTTTCTTTCAATTAACATGTATCTTCTTACACTACCCCCGTTCAGCCAGAATCACATTTATAAATAAGCAGTGTTAGTTATATTCACTATAATACGTTACCATTGATTGTATCCATTTCCATACATTATAATTAACCTTACTGAAATTCTACATACACTAATCAATTAAGTATCAACTCCCCTTTTTCAAACTTCATTCTATCTCCTAGTAAACTATACTCTAGATTTTAACTCCATGAGTTTGCTCATCATGTTTAGTTCATGTTAGTGGGGCCATATAATATTTGTCCTTTATTTATTTGGCTTATTTCATTCAACACAATGTCCTCAAGCTTCATTCATGCTGTCATATGCATCCCTACTATATTTCTTCTTAAAATTGGACAATATTTCATTGCATGTATATACCACATTTTCTTTATCCATTCATGGGTTGATGGACACTTGGATTGTTTCTATCATTTACCAGTTTGAATTATGCTGCTAACAATTATGGTGTGCAAATATCTACTTGCATCCTTGCTTTCCTTACTTATGAATATATTCCTAGCAGCGGGATTGTCAGATCATTTGATCATTTGGCAGTTTTATATTTAGCTCCTGAAGAACCTCCCAAATTTCCTTCCCAGAAGTTGCACCATTCTACAGTCCTATCAACAATGAAGGATAGTTCCCATTTCTCCACATCCTTCCCTGGCAGTTAAAGTTTTCTGCTGTGCATTTTTTAAAATGCAAACTATGTAAAGTATGAAATAATCTCTCATAGTTTTGATCTGTATTTCCTTAATAGCTTGTGATGGTCAACATTTTTTTAATGTGTTTTTGGCCATTTATATTTCCTCTTTGGAAAAATATCTAAGTCTTTTACAAAATTTTTAAATGGGTTGCTTGACCTTTTATCATTCACTTTAATCATTTCTTTATGTATCATGGATATTAAATGCTTATAGGATATGTTGTTTCCAAATATTTTCTTCCCTTGAGTAGGCTGCCTTGTTGCCCTCTTGACAACGTCCTTCAAGGTGTAAAGTGTATAATTTTGAGCTGGTCCAATTTATCTATTTTTTTTTCTTTCACTGTGCTTTGAGTGTAAAGTTTAAGAATCCACCATTTACACAAGATCTTGAGCATGTTTCACTCTAGTTTCTTCTAGGATTTTTATGGTCCTAGATTTGATATATAAGTACTTGACCCATTTTTTTTTTTTGGTCTAGGGTTTGGGATTCTCTCTCTTTATTTTGGATTTGGATATTCAGATCTCCCAGTACCCTTTGTTGAAGTGATTGTTCTAACCTGTCTGGGTGGGTTTGACAGGCATGCCACAAATCACTTGATCATAGATCTGAGGGAATATTTCTGCATTCATAACTTAATTCCATTTGTCAATATGTGTATCTCTATGGCAGTACCATGTTGTTTTTACCACCAAAGCTAAGTAATATGTTTTAAGATCGGCAAGTGAGAGTCCTCCAACTTCTGTGTTCCTTTAAAGATATTTTTGGCTACTTGGTGCAACTTACCCTTCCAAATAAATTTGATAATTGGCTTTTCCAATTATGCAGAAAAGCCTGTTGGAAAGCTAATTTGGATTGTGTTGAATCTGTATATCAATTTGTGTAAAATTAACATCTTCACGATATTTAGTTTTCCAATCCATGAACATGAATGTCTTTCTATTTATTTAGTTCTTCTTGGTTTCTTTTAGCAGTGCTTGTAGTTTTCTAAATACCAGTCCTTTATGTCCTTGTTTAGGTTTATTCTGAAATATTTGATTCTTTTAGTCATTATTATAAATAGAATTTTTCCTAACTTCCTTCTCAGATCATTCATTGGTAGTATATAAAAAATTACTGAATTCTGTGTATTAACGATCTTGTATTTTGCCACTTTGCTGAATTCATTTATTAACTCTAGTAGTATTAACTCCAGAATTTTTTATTATTTGCTAGATTTAGGAACATATTATCAGCAAATAGTGTAAGTTTTACTTCTTTCTTTCCTATTTCTGTGTCTTTGAATTGTTTTCCTTGCCTAATTGCACAAGCTAGAATTACATCACAATATTGAATAGCAGTCATGATAGCGGGCATCCTTGTCTCAGAAAGCTTGCAGTTTCTCACCATTGTGTACAATGTTAGCTGTTGGATTTTCATATATTCACTTTATCATATTGAGATAGTTTCCTTAGTTTCCTTCTCCTCCTATCTTTGTGTGATTTTATCAATAAAGAATACAATATTTTGTCAAATGATTTTCTCTGTTAATTGAGATGTTCATGTGCGTTTTTTTTTCATTAATAATGTGATGAATTACACTGATTCATTATCTTGTGTTGGACTACTTCTTCATTTCTGGAATAAAACCCACCTGGACATGATCAGTGGTTCACTTAACGTGCTGTTGGACTCAATTTGCAAATATCGTGTTGTGGATATTTAAATCTATATTCATTAGAAAGTGGTCTAAGTTTTTCTTTTTCCTAGTAACTTTATTGGCGTCGGTATTAGGGTGATGTTGGCATCATAACATGAGTTTGCTGATGTCTAGGCATCTGATTATATTTCTGATGGCCAAAATCTCTCTCTTGCTTAGTGGTTTTGTTTCACAGCTCTTCTTTAATTTTTGGTTCAAGTTATTCTAAATATTAATATATAAGCTGTTTAAATTATCAAATCAGGGCCAAAGACCCACTAATGGGGTGTAGAGCAGATTCAAGGGGGTCAAGGAACAAGGACAGGAGAGACTCCAAAAAGCATTTTTTTTTCCTTCACATTCCCAGCCTGACAGCAGATGGCTTTCATTGGCGAACCTTTGGAATGATTTGAATATTACAACCTCCACTGGCTATTGTTTCAGGGCTGGTTAGAGCCATGGTTCAAAGCCTGGCCTTGCTGTTTAAACTCACTCTAGAGAAACGACACTCAGCCCTCCACCACACCCTGCCTCTTCCCAGGAAAGAAAATGTCCTCTCCCCTCTCAGTTTGTTGCCCTCAGCAATGGGAATTCCCAAAGCTGTTCACATCAAGGGTGGGGAAAGAGAACCATTCCTTCCCTGGGGGTGAGTTACTAACAGTTTTCTTTTAACTCACTTCCTCTCTCTTTTCCCCACACCCTCCTGGGCGATGTGCATGGCACATGTCCTGATCTGCAGATTTCCACAGCAACTTCTTCGAATAGCTTATGCCCTCCCCCCACTGTTTTTGTAGGAGAAATGAGCCCTGCTGACTTACTCTGGTGACGTCTTCCTAGAATCCCTTAAGGGTTGCTTCTCTTTCAAGATCTGTATTTACATGTATATATACACATATACACATGTATGTGTATATATTTTTAAAATTTTTTGGTTGTAAAATAAATACAACTCAGACTTTCAAGTTTACTATTCATTAGTTTACTATTTCAAGTTTACTATTCATAATTACATTCATTAAGCAGTTTTGCCATTACCAAACTCCTTTACATCAGGGGTTCTTACAATTTTTTGTTCCACAAACACCTTTTCCAGGCAGGTGAAACCATGGACCCTTTCTCAGAATGTAACAGCATATAACTTCTTGGCACTCAACATTGGCATGCCTTTAAATCAAATTTTAGGATTATTCAAAATTAGGTTTTAGCACTTTCTCATAATTTCAATGTCGGATAACCTAACACAGTTCAACATTATTCAAACAGTCATTTTTGACAACATTTAGAAATTTTAGTTTTCCACAGCATCATAAAACCATCTCCACCATCCTTATAAACCTTTTAGCAGGCAGTTATTCACTGCACTTAGAACACAGTACATCAAAATAAAAATCATACTAAGTCCACATTATATTGAGTATTATTATTATTTTTTTGCATTCTTTTTTTTTTATTGTGGGTAAAAATCAAAATTTTTTACAATACATACCAATATTTGC
>JAQZBX010034070.1:0-25131 GCA_029593785.1 Cabassous unicinctus
GTTGGAGAACATATTTAGTTTTTGCTGTTTCATTTGATATTCAACCTTTGCATTTAAGATTAGTGTGTATGGAGCTCAGCCCTAAAAAAGAAAATTCCTGATTGTTCTCACTCAGCCACTTCTTAAAAGCCTTTTCTCTCAGTTCCACGAAATAGTCCCAGAGTACTGACCTCCTTCAGTTGCACAGTGCTGAGTTTGTCTTCATGTCTCTGGAATGCTGCTCCAGGATTTCTTTTTTAAATGGCCAAATCATGCTGGTTGTTTTCAAGTCTCTCAGGCTTTTTCTCAAACACAGTGACTTAGTGCAAGGCTAACTCCTCCCTGGTGTCATTTCTGCTTCCTGCGGCGAATGGTAATCCTGTGTCTGAGACACTGAGGCTCCCCATTGCTTTGCTAATATCCCATGAGCCTTAGGAAATATTGATTGATAACATTGGTGGTAAAATGTAAAAGAAAAACCTACCGAGATAACCCATGCTGGTAATGGCTTGAGGACTAGCTTGGAATGTACCCAAAAGCACAAAATTTTGAAGAGAAGAAGCAAAAATTCAGACGTTAGCTGACTCTAGTGCTTAATAATTTTCCTCCTTACTTACTTTGTGTTTTCATTCTCTGGTCTTCATTTTTAGAAACATGACGATTAATTTCTAGGTCCTTTTCCAATATATGATGTAAAAGAGGGGTTGGGGGAGAATAAAGCAAAGGCTGCACAATTCCTTGAGTAAGAAATTAATCTCTTTCCCTTTTTTATTCTGTTTCTGTGTGTGTTGTGTGTGTATATTTCAAAGAAAAAGAAAGGCTGGCTGTTAGTTGATGCTGATTAAACTGGTTTAAAGTGTTAGTAAAGAAGAAAAGAGATTACTAAGGGTTCTGACTGTGAAAAAAGAGATGGACATGGTAGAATCACGGAAACAGGAAATAGTTAACTAGAAAGTCCAGCTGAGAAAATGCCTATGCGCAAAAGAAAGAAGAGACCTCTCCAGGCCTACAATGCAGGCGGGAAAGGAAAGCAGAACAGAGGAGCAGAACTCTCACAGATTTGGAGTGTGGAAATGCATGTTGTGGGTGTTGGGGTGTGTGTGTGTGTTTATGGGGGAGGACCACTACGTGAAACCGCAGAGCAAGTGTATGAGTCTCTAATTAGCTTTTCTGATGGGGATGGGGGTTGCAGGTGTGCCTTTTGGCATGCTGGAAATAATGGTGCTATATGTGTTGATGGAAATAATTTACTGAAAGCACATGATTGCTACATGCAATTAGAAGTTGGAATAAAACATGATTGCTGTTTTCGTGTTTGCATATGTAGGATTATATTATAATTAAATGAAATAATAACAAGAGGTGTGTAAATTATATTCCTGGCCTGTGTGGAAGATAGGAACAAGCAGAGGTGGACCAGGAGCAGTGGAGAGGAACTGTCTATGGGCTGTTTGTTCCAGGAAATCCTGGCACCTTGCTAGGAAGCTGAAGCTATTGAGGAGTTGGCCAACCCTAAAAGGGTAGGTAAGAAAACTGAGGATCCTGACTTTGAATCATCAGAAGACGAACCTTTCACAGTTTAGGGAGAGGGATGAGCTCCTGTAACCAGGCTGATATTTTCATAACAGGATTATCCTGTCAACACCAGACTGTGCCCTACCTAAAGCAGTTTTCCTGTGAAGCTCCATTCACACTGGCATAGAGATTCAGCCAAGGAAACACTGTTCACCCACCTCCCTACAACCTAATGACATTCCAATACTGACCTCTCTCTCTTGCTGTCTCTCTTTCCTTTGCCTGAAGCCAAAGAACAATTAATTGATTGTTCCTCATTAAGTGGTAACTATTCATTATTAACCTAAATAATTTATGTCTACGGGTATAGCAATGAGTATGCAACACTCACAGTAGAGAGATTTATGGTTGACATTCGGTGTATTATTGTATTATTAAATCAGACAGGGAACCAAGGAACATACACGATGAATTTGAGATACTAATGGAACATCCAAATTGCAGTTTCCAAGAGATGGTTATATGTACATATCAAGAGCTTAGGAAATAGGACTGGGCTGGGGATAGAAATTTAGGAGTCATCAGCATATATGGGTGTTGAAACCAAGCCAAAGGAATAAATGAGATAACTCAGGGCAAACAGAGAGGGTGAAAACCTGGTCAAACATCGGAGAACTCCAATTTTAGTGGTGAATGGAAGCAGAGGAGGATCCCAAAATGAGAAGCTGAAGAAGTAACCAGAGAAATAGTAGGAAAAGCAGGAATTGGCATCATGGAAGCTAAGAGAGAAAGTTTAAGAAATAGAGAAAGAGTGCCAAGAAGTAAGGAGAGAGTGACAGATGGTGTCAATGCTATAAAGAAGTCTAACATAATACAGACTGAAGAGAAAACACTGAAATCCAAATGGGATTGAATTTCAAAGTGATAAATGAGATAAAAGTGCTAGATCCAATAGGCATGTGTCAAATGCTTCAAGCCAGTATGATTCTGCCCCCCAAAATGAAGTTGGGCCATTTTGTCCTTGACCTAACTCTTATAACTTTGTTTTGCTAGCTCCGGATTATTGCATCTGCTGTTTTTCTGCTTGGGCACCTGGTCATTGATCTTAGCACCTACTAGAGTAATTTACATCCCCTCCAATTGGTCTGGTAAGGATCTCTCTGGGCCATCCTGGTTTCAGCCTCTTTGGGCAGGGGAGAAAAATGTGTCCACTGAATAAAAGGCATTTGGGCAACATGTTTTGTGGGAATGGAGGAGCCAATCAGGACTAACTAATGGAATGGCTAGAGCAGGCATCCTAGAGAGTACAGTCTGGTGTCTCTCATTTCCTGGAAGGCAGAGAGACATGTGAGAGAAAAAAAGACAACTGGGCCCTGCTGGCCTGGGCAGGGAGGCTCACCAATCTACTAGTTTCCTACCAAGGTAGGTTTGCAATAGAGGAATGGATTCTGAGTAGCAGATTCAGAAATGGTAGCTGGAATATGGCTATAAAATAAGATATTAAGAATCATCTTGGCATTCCTACATCTGCTTTAACTTTATCCCCACCTCTGGGAGTCACACACACCTCCCATCCTCTTCAAGGAGCATGCTTGTTCCAGGGATGCTTTTATTACCCTGAACACATTAGGTTCTAATCAAAATGTGTTCTTATCTGGAGGCTAAGGGAAGAATCTGCTTCCAAGTTCATTCAGGATGTTGACAGAATCCAGTTCCTTGCTGGCTGTTGGCCAGGGACCATTCTCAGCTTCCAAGGCTGCCCACATTCCTCATCACATGACCCTCTCTGTCTTCAGCCCAGCACAGAGTGGTGAATCATTCTTTTGCTTGGAATCTCTCTGACTTCCTCTTCAGCCACCAGCCAGAGAAAACTCTGCTTTTAAAGGGATCACCTAATTAGGCCTGGCCCACCCACATGATCTCTCTATTTTAAGGTCAACTGATCAGTAATCTTAATTCCATCTGCAAAATCCCTTTTGCCATGCAACACAACATAATCATGGGAGTGATGCCTCATCATATTCATAGGGTAGAGAATTATAAAAGGGTAAGAGTCTTGGGGGTCCTTCTTAGAATTCTGCCTACCACTTTCACAGTCCCCATTCTTTTGAATGCCACGGGAGCACCAAGTTTTTAAAAATGGATTTGATTTTTGGACACAGCCAAAAAAATCATTTAGTGAATAAGATGGGTGATCACATTTTTATTAAAAAATGGATTTGACTGTAAAGCAATATTAGTGCTTTGCTTGCATGATGCATAAACAATATCTGAAGACAATTTCAGCATAGGAGTATTCTCATTTCACATGTGATTATGCTACTGCAAACTGAATGTCTTTTGTGGGAACCAATATGTTGAAAAAAAGAAACATTTTGAATGGAAGCATAGTGCATAAGTATGTGAAGCCCAAAAGTCTCTTCCCCAGTTTTAGACAGACTGGTCTCATAGGTCAAACATTATTCACTAGCAGAGGAATTTATATCTTAATTTCCCTTTCCCTCCCACCTGCAAGTAACATGGGCCAGAGGGGTAAAATTCTTGTCTAGCTCAGCAATTCTAAAGAGGAACAAATCCTCCTGGGCACTATTTGGAAAGATAGTGAGAAGCAGGCTTTGCCTTTCTGTGGAGTTTGGACAGGCTGTGCTTCCACTGCAGGTGGGTGGTCTAAGGGATCTGCAGACAGTTTAACTCCTTGGGGTTTGGGATACTGGAATATGCCTAATATTTCAGAAGTAACAATTCTGGATGATTTTCTGGAGGCAAAACCTCAGAATCAAAATGATCTCATTAACACAGGGAGAGGCTGCTGAAGCCAAGATCCCAGAGGGAGCTGCTTTTCCTTGGACTTCCTTTATTTGACTTTCTTCATCCAAAAAATAAAATAAATAAATAACAAGGCCTACATGTTTAAACGAATATATGAGAAATCATCTTCCAAAGGCTCTCTCCTCCCTGTTCTTTAGTTTTGTAAAGCTACATGGAAAGTTGGAGGGAGGGCAACAGGAAGGGTGGTCTCCACTGACAAAACCTACAGGATAAAATAATAAAGACCAAATTAGGAAAAATCACTGGGTCTAAGACTCGTTGCTACATAAATATACCACATTCTGTGATAAAAAGGGAGAGACAGGGCAAATCTGTAAGAGATGAAAAACCGTCTCAAAGAATGAGGTGAGGTAAAGGAGGCGCTCAAGTGGTTGAGTGCCTGCTTCACACGTATGAAGTCCTGGGTTTGATTCCCGGTATCTCCTAAAAACAACAAAACAAACAAAAAACAAATGAGAAAACCAACTCTCATTGGGGAGCAGATGTCTGAGGTCCTGGGTTCATTCCCCAGTACCTCCTTTAAAAAAAAAAGAAAAGAAGAAAAGAATGAAGTGATACAAACCCTGTATTAATAGCACAATTTCTTGAATTTGCAAGGTTAGGATTTGTAAGACTTGCATTAGGTAACTGAAAGGAAGAAACAATGCCTGATTAAGAACATGAATGTTCAAGAGGTTATCTTGGTATACTAGTGAGGGTACTCTAAAATTTATATATATTATACATATACAATAATACACACATATATAGTCATTTTTTAAATTTTTTGTTTCTTTGTTTATGATTGAGATTCCCTCTCCACCATCAGTTACCTTAAGTAAACTGGTATTTTCCCTTGTAGTTTCATCAATATGCTGGCCCTATGATATCTTGTCCATACGTTCAGTGAAATGAACTACTTAAATATTTAATGAAACTAAATATTAAACTAATCAAACTCTTTTTTTTTTTTTTTTTTTGCCTTCTTTTTCTCCTTTCTCTCTCTCTCTCTTTTTTAGTCCAGGATAAAAATTTCCAAATTTAAGACCTAGTTCTGTCCGCCATGTAACTTTAACATAGCGAGTGGAGATTTTGATCTCTGGTATCTTTGAAATGTGACAGTTAAAACTTAGTTTGCTATCTATTTTTAAATTACTTTCAAAATCCTTTGTGGCCCAGAGATTTAGTTAATAAGAAGTGAGGAGAGACATAACTTAGAAACAGTATTATGTAATGATTGAGAGTAAGGGCTCCAAAGTCAGAGAGACCTACTTAGAAATCCTGGTCCTGCCTCTTAAAAGCTATGCATCCTTGGACAAGTCATGTAACCATCCTAAGCCTGTTTCCTCACCTGTAAATTGGGTTAAAATCATTGGGTTATGATGGATACTAAGTAAGATAATATGTAAAACCAGAATCATCCATCATTGGGTTATGATGGATACTAAGTAAGATAATATGTAAAACCAGAACACAGTAAAACACTCAACTATTAGCTACTAATACTGTTTTCCCAGCTCTGGAGACTTTAAGCATAATTATTTTAAGGTGGGATTTTAAAAACTTGGTGAATTAACAAAAACAAAATAACCTTCCACAAGGAGAACTGGACCATAGGACTCTGGTAGATGATGTCTTACCTCAATCAACTCCATTAACCTTAATCCTGAACTTGAACCTTTGCCTCAAGGGTCTAGAAAGAATTTCATCCTCTATTGCTCATTGAAATATTCCCTCCACCCACTTCCTTTTCTTTTTGTAAAACCACCTACCAGTTCATCAGCATTAAAATTGACAGTCTTCTTTGTTTGTCTTGGCTGATTGATTTTTCTGAGCACCATTAGTGGCAATAGGTCCCAACTGTTCAAGTTGGGGGCTTTGGTTTGTAATGGCCTGGAATGCTCTTAGACTTACCCTTTTGCAAAAGGTCTTGCCCATCTAATGATCCTGTTAGTTACAATTGGCTTGCCTTCATAAACAGCCCTGGCAAGTAAGAAACGACAAAATGGCACTAAATGCCTTTCTCTCTGGGCTTCACTGCCTCAATTCAGGGGTCTGAAAGAAAAGAGACAACATTTTGTGCATGTTCACAGGTATAACATAAGTAGGTTAGTACATAGAATACCAGGAAAACAGAGTGTTTTTTTGCGTGTGATATGCTTGTAAAAGAGTATTCTTGGACGCCTAGAGCAGGGCTCAGCAAACTACGACCTGTGGGCCACATCGGGCCTCGGCCTGTTTCTGTGAAAGTAAGTTTTATGGAACACAGACATGCTCGTTTGCGTATGTTCGCGTATGACTGATTTCACCCTACAATAGCAGAGTTGGGTAGTTGCAACAGAGAGACTGTGTGTCCCACAAAACCTAAAATATTTCCTCTCTGGCCCCTTAACAGAAACAGTTTGCTGACTCCTATGCATTTAAAGTAAGATGAAGCTTCCTGAAAGCATCTGCTTGTTTGCCTCGTGTTGTGTCCATCTGGTAGGAATAGAACATCCATATTCCAATTTCCTGGCACAGTCCTGCCCAATATTGTCCTCATATGTATACATGAGGAAATGTAGACTGATTTGATAATACATTTAGCTCTTTGGTTCAGAAACCACACCCCTCTGGGCTTCCTGGGGAGCACCGGAAAACAGAGAAATTGGCAAAAAAGGCCACAATGATCACTGTGTTGAATCAGTGCTATCATTATTAGTCCCAAGCCTTTCTAGATACTTTGAACATTTCTGCTTATTGCAATTTAGCTCTTCATGTTAGGGCATAGATGTGGATTTTCATTGTCTGCAGCCAGAGAGAAAGCAAAGGGAACTTAAATCACGGAATCATTCCCAGCCTCCAATCCTCACCGGTGCCTACGGCTATAAAACTTGTTTACAAGAAGTTTTCTTCAGGCACACTCAATTCTTGACATGAATAGGGCCTAAAAATGTTAGTATCTTGTATGAGATGAGTTGATAAGAAGGCACTTTGTGAGGGGGTTTTACATTTCTTCAGTAGCATTTTTCAGTGACTGTGGGATTTATGGTAATAAGTAGAGGAAATTCTGCTGAAAGGAAACCAACCAGGTAACCTAGGAAGAATGGCAGAGATAACAGAAAGAAGCAAGAGGGAGGATAAACCTTCTAAAGCTTTTGTTGTTCCATTGCTTCCAATACTTGAAAACACACGGATAATTCAAATATACTATTTTTAAAAATGAGGCAGAAAACCAAATCTTGAGCATTCAAAAACAACCCAAAAATGTGTGAAGATGATATATTACCTGGAAATTATTCTTTAAATAAACAACTTAGCACATAGTTATTTCAGGCTGCCCAAAATTTAAAATACCCGACTTACTAACAAATTAATTAATTTTCTTATATAAGGACCCCACCTACTCTAAGGATTTCCCTTTGTTGCCATCAGAAGGAAACAAAATGGATCTATTTCAAGAATTTGCAGACCACAAAATAAAAGGATCTAAAACTTTGAAAAATAAAATCATTCTTGATTAAGGGAGTTTGTTTGGGTGTGTGATTTTAGATGATGTCCATTATCCCCACCTAGGAAAAAAAATGGAATGCTGGGCCCAGACTTAGGCTAGTGGGACAGCTGAGTTCAAAGACAATGGTGTAAGAATTTGTGTTTTATGGGAAAAAAAATGGAGCCCAAGCCCAGGTACCTCATTCAGCTGTAGTATGAAAGCAAAACAGCCAGGTAAAGAGAGAGGAAGAATCCAGTTATAAAATCATGGGGTAGAAAATGGAGACTTAGCAGAGGTGTGAGAGGGAAGGGGGTGCTTGGTAGAGATGTGTTTTGTGGCAGATGAAGGTTGGGAAATTTACTACTGGCCCTTCTATTGAAGTATCTGTAGCCATAGTTGGGAGTAGCTCACAGCTATTAAAGTATTGTATTAGTCAGGTCCGGTCAGGGGTCAGAAACCACAACCACTTGTTTTAACAGAAAAAAAAAAATTAACATGAAGAATTAAATAATTATTGAAGAACTGAAAAAGAGGTAGCAAGTGAAGAAAAAGCTACTGTTCCTGGAACTAGTGCGGTCAAAGGAAGAGATTGGAGAAGGGGCCTTGAGAAACTGAAAAACTCTGAGGAGGGGATGTCAGCTGGCCTGGCACTGGTGTGTCTGCAGGCCAGAGAGATGTGGCTTGTTCTGTGAGTGCTGGAAAAAAACCTGCAAACTGGAATTGACTGCTGCTACTGGCAAAAACCACCACTGCCAGGGTGAAGAAGCAAAGCTGGCACAATGCTAACAGGGACAGGAAGTTCAACTCCTTCCTCCTCAGAACTTCTAGTCTTCCTCCAAAACTCCTGGCAAAGCAGAAATGTAGCTTGCTCAGTCCCATCTCCAAGATCACAAAGCAGAGTATGAAAGAGAATTTACAAGTGAGAGACAAGAGCTGACTGACTGGCTCATCAGTACTGTGACAAGACTGCTGGTTGTTTATCTTAACATCTATTGTCTTCATTCTTGTAACAGAACCCTAAATTCATTTACAATGGCAAGATTCAGCTAAAAAACATTTCTTAATCTTCCTTGTTAGCTAGATATGGTCATGTGACCATATTTTGGCCAATGAATGTCAGTGGAGTTATTATTTGTGCTTTCAGGAATACTTTTAAAAGTTTCTTTGCCCTTCCTCCATCATGCTGCCTCAAACATGGATGTGATGGCTGGTGCTCTATGAGTCATATTGGACCATGAGGACAAGAACCATTCTCAAGGATTAATTAATGAGCTAAAAGGAATAGTGGACCTTGGTGACTTTGTGAAGTAGCCACATTAGTCCTGGACTACTTACATCCAGATGTCTTTTATGTGTGTGTGAGAGATTAATTTCTATCTTGTTTAAGCCACTGCTAGGGATTTTCTAGTATATGCAGCCCAAACTAATCCTAACATAAAGTATTCTAAGTAGGCTTGGACAAATAGATACACCTTGCTTAAATGGTGGCCATCACATTTCAGTGTATATTCTCTCATGGTGCTCTATGTTTTTGTTGGCTTTGTAATTAAAGGAATTATTGAAAATTCCTTTATTTAGATATTTAATTTTATTTAAAATCTTTCTTGCTTAAAAGTGCAAATATGTCTATGAGGATTATGAGCCACTACAAGGGAGTGTGAACCCTCCATAGATTAGAAGGGAGTTGTTTTTTCCCCTAACCCCTAGCCAAGATCAGTTACACTGAAGAATTTGGTATTTTATGGACATTATCACTAATCCTTATAATAATCCTACAAGAAAAGATATTTTATTTCCATTTTAGATAGAAGAAAACTGAGGCCCAGAAAACTTAAGTAATTAGCTTCAGATCCATGTTAGCAGGTGGTGGTGCTGGGGATTTGAAACACATTCCACTATACCACTCTGGCACCAAATGAACTAATAGAATCAGCATTATAATTATAATCAATTATATTATGGATTACATAGGCTTTGTGACCTAATCTAGGAAACTAACCACTATCGATATTGCCATTTATATGGAGGAATGCTTTTTAAACCACCAGTCCGTGACTGCATGTATTATTAGTGACAGATGTGCTACCAAATATTTTCAATAGAATTTGTAGAATATCTGATTAATTACTTAATAATCAATGCAAAATATACAACTAGAATTTAGAGAACTATATTAAATAGGGATCTTTTAATTATAAGTGTAACCATTTTAAAGTGTATCTCCAAAGCTTAGATGTAGGTCAATTTCTCTGTAATTGAATTCATCCTAATTCAGGATTGACCTTCTGCATGGTCAATGCAAAGTGGCCTCCTGTTGATTCTCACTGTCAGGGCTGCTCCTCTGAGACTCAGCTGAGTCCTCCATTCGGCTCAGGATTTTGAGCTCTCCACCCCAAGGGCTTTGCTTTGGGGACACTGCCAGTGGCACTCACCTTTCATCCACCTTCTACATCCGCTCCCGGGAAATGAGGACATCTCTGAGTCTTATCCCAGCCATGAGCTGATCTTGCTGAATCCGGAGGAGGCATGGGAGGTGGGTGCTCATTCAGGCTCTTTCTCTTGGGCCTAAATACCCAAACCCACCGTGTCCATTCCACTGTAGCTTTCCTGAGTATGTATGAGAATCATTGTTAGTCCTTTTAGCTTTCCAGATAGCAAGTGGGGAGCAAATCCCTTTAGCTCAGACTTTCTCAAACCCATCTAGAGATCGTCATCTGCTCTTCCCCAGTAGGGCTTTCGACCCTGATTTGGGGTGGGGAAGCAGCCAGAAAGCAGGTCCCACACTTTTACACCAACATTGAAATGCTCCTGATTTCTCTCCTCTCATGTCCAGCCTCCTCCCTGCCCTGGAAGGGATTTTATCTCCTCTAGGTCAAGAAACCGCCATTAGTCCTTATCCTGCATCCTTCCCTATATTATGGCTAATGTAGAAACTCTATGTTCTACCCCTGGGTCTGCTGAGCCCTTCCACTCAATTCCTTTTAGAAATCAAAATAACTTCTCTCATGCTATTAGCTCTCAGATTTAAAACACCTGACTCACTAACAAATTAATTAATTTGCTTTCATAAGGACCCCACCTACTCTATGGAATGCCCTGTATTGCCATCAGGAAGAAAAAAAATGGAACTATGTAAAGAATTTGCAGGCTATTATGCCTGCTGTGACTTTAAAAAAAGTCATTTAGCAAGCCAGTGGAATTCTTTGTTTTTGAGTGTTTCTTCCCCCTTCCCCACCCTCCTGCAGGTGTGGATGCATTTGATCCATACAGGAATAATTTTCAGAAAGGAAAACATCTGTTTAAAATCTCCATGTATTAGCCCATTAAGTAAAAGACAGAAACTAGCTTAAGCTAGGTTCAAGAGAAAAGGAAGGAATTTATTGGCAGAAACCCTGCTTGGTTCTCCAGGTACCTCGCTGTCCTCCCTCCTCAACTCTTGCTGGTTCTCAGACCTCCCTGGCCTGTCATCGCTGGAGCTCCACGGCTTGGTCCTGGCTTCTTCTCTCCTGGCTTCTTCCCTTCTCTATCTGTGGTCCTTGGGGGACTTTCCAAATGTATGTCTCCAACTCAGTGCCCTGTCCTCAAATCTGTATTCATATATCCAACTATCTGCTTGATGTTTTCCTGGTATCCACCTAAAAACACTCTCAAACTTAATATCCCCAAATTCCTGGTTTTCCAAACTCCTTCAGCTCTGTCCCATTCTCATTAATGTCTCTGTCCCTCCAGTTATCAGGCCAAAGCCTTGTAGTATCTGTTCGCCTCCCATTTACTCACACCCCACATCCAAACCTTTCACCAATCCTGTGTCTCTACTGTAAAAATATATGCAAATCTGATGATGCCCCTGCTACCATGCTGGTCCAAGTCACCACCATCCTTGCTTGATTACTGCAGTTGCTTCCCATCTGGTCTCCCTCCTTGCCCATCTAGGGTTGATATGGATTGAGTTTTGCCCCTCCCACCTCACCCTGAAAGACATGTTCAAGTCCTAATCTCTGGTCCTGTGGATGTGAACTCATTTGTAAGTACGATCTTCAAAGATGTTATTAGTTAAGGTCAGGCCAAACTGGATTAGGGAGGGCCCTACTGCAATATGACTGGTGTCCTTATAGGCAGAGGAAATTTGGACACAGTCAGAGAGTGGGAGCGAGAGAGAGAGAGAGAGAGAGAACCACCATGTGATGGAGGCAAAAATTGACTTATGCTGCCACAAACCAAGCAATGCCAACCACCTACCAGAAACCAGGAGAGAGGCAGAGAATGAACTCTCCCTTTTAATAGGAAGCACTGCCCTACCAACATCTTTATTTTGGTCTTCTAGCCTCCATTGTATTGTTTACTGAGAAACAATAAATTCTTGTTGCTCCAATCCAAGTAGTCTGTGGTACTGTTTTTATTAGCCCTGGCAAATGAAGAGTTTATTCACACAGGAGAAAGAGTTTATTCACGCAGTAGCCAGGGGGAACCTTCTAAAATGTGATTCCATTCATTTAACTACTCTGATCAAAACTCTTCCCATCTTGCTCAGAGTAAAATTCAAGTCCTAATTTTTACTCCCAAACCTTCTAGGGCCTGACCCTTGGCTGCTGCTGTGACCTCTTCCCCGTCTTGTCTCCTGTCTTCTCTGTTCTAGACACATATAGTGACCTTTGCATGTGTTGTTCTCTCTATCTGGAAGGCTTTCCCTGTGGATTTTGCATGACTCAATTGCTCATTACTCTCAGGTCTCTGCTCAAACATCATTTCAATAGAGAGGCCTTCTCTCTCTGCTCTCTATAAAATACCAATTTCTCCTCCTGACACCACACTCCCTCTTTTCCTAACCATGTTTTATTACTTTCTATTTGTTATACAATATATTTACTCTCTTATTTGTTTATTGTCTGTCTCCCTAACCCCCCACAACTCTCACTAAAATGTAAGATTTATGAGAGTGGGGACTTTGTTTTACAGTAATCCCATATCCTTAGCATCAGAATTTCTCTGGTACTTAGTAGATTCTCAACAAATATTTCTTGAAATAAAAAAAGAGAAGACAAACAAACAAGCAAACAAACAAATTAAGGTATATCAGTTAGACATTGCTGTATAACAAACCATGCAAAACTCTGGCTTAAAACCATAAACATTATTGTCAAATAGGCAGATCCACTGACCTGGGCCAAGCTTGGTTGACCTTGGCTGGATTTACTCATATGTCTATGACTGTTCTGTTGACTGGCAGGTCAACTGGGGCCTGGAAGGACTAGCCTCACTCACATGTCTGGAGATTGACTGGCTCTAGCTAGGACCAAGTGGGTGACTGGTTGACAGGCTAGCCTGAGATTGTTCTTAGGGGACCCAAGAAAAAGAGAATGGACACATGGAAGATCTCTTATGGCCTAGAGTTAGAGCTCATACAATGTCACTTCCATCACACTCCATTGTTCAAAGAAGTCATAAGGCTGTCCTGAATTCATGGGTGGGTTAATATACTCCACCACTTGATGAGAGGAGCTATAAATCACATTGTGAAGAGTGTGCATACAGGGAGGGGTAAAAACTGCCACTATTTTCACAAATTATTCTGCCATATAAGATATCTTATGGAATCCAAGGAAGAATTTAACAACCAGGCTTAGGGTAGGTCTAGAATTCAGTCATGGAATTTATGAACTTTGTCTTGAGATTTTTTTACATTAATGTAACTCTGCTTCCAGTTCCTAATCTCTGAATCTCTCAGGGCAAACTCTAGATTCTCAGGAGAAATAACTGGCCCAGTTTGAGTCAGGGGTTCTTGGTCCTTTCTTGTTCCAATTCACGTTGGCCAGAAGGAAAGATTAGATTTAAAGTTGGTCCTTGGATTAAGGGGCAATTTCCCAAAGAAGTGAAAATTATCAGGGAAAGTCAAGGAGAATTGCTTAAAAGGATCCATTAGAACATCTAAGTGTGAGTTTAGAAACCCTAAAATTTTAAATTTATTGTCTTTAATATTAAAATTCCTATGAGATAAGTGAAAGGGATGTCTGAAGAGGGCTTTGCTAGGGAAATGTCATGAATTTAATATAAATCTGCGAGAGAAACTGAAAATGTTCAAATAAATTGAATTGTCAATAACCAAAGGGGAATTTGGGCTATTATGGCATAAGGCTTATAATACTATTTCATATTTCTCTTGCTTTTATTTGGATATATGTATCATCTTTCTCATGCTTTGTTGAAGTTTCCTTAGGTACTGGAGTTGGCTATTGTGCTATCTAAATTTATCAGTCAAAGAAATGAAGAAATCAATGCTGGAAGATATTAGGTATATTAGTTTCCCAATGCTTCTGTAACACATTACCACAAACTTAGTAGCTTATAACAACATGCATTTATTGTCTTACAATTCTGGAAGTCAGAAATCCAAAACAGGTTTCACTGGGCTAAAATCTAAGTGTTGGCAAGGCTGTGTTCTTTCTGGTGGTTCTGGGGATTGAATCATTTCCTTGCCTTTTTCCAGCTTCAAGAGGCTGCCTGCATTCCTTGGATCCTGACCCATTCCTCACGCCGCTCCAATCTCTGCTTCCAATCTTCAACACATCTCCTGCTCTGACTTTAACACTCCTACCTCACTCTTTTTCTTATAAGGGCACTTGTGATTACATTAGGCCCACCCAGTGTAGGCTCCAGAATAATCTCTCCCATCTCAAGGTTCTTAACTATATAACCTCTTAAAAATGCCTTTTGCCATATAAGGTAACATATTCATGGGTTCTGGAGATTAGGATGTAGACATCTTTGTGGGGGCATTATTCTGCCTACCACACTGGGTAAAAACAAAACAAAACAAAACAAAACACAACAAATCACACAGCTAACCCATCCTTGGCCATGTAGATTCTACATTTTCCCCAACATTAGGGGTTTTAACTCAGGAGATCGTTATGGAGCAATGAGGTCTTCAACAAGGAGTGGTTGTTTCTATGAGTATTTAACTGATTTGTCTCAAACCCTCAAATATAGGAATAAACTAGATTTAGTTAATTTGATATCATTATGTTTTTGCAGAAATAGTAACACTTCCATGTATTCATCAACCGGTAATTGTTGCTAAACTGCTCTGAATTACTGCATGGTTCATGAATTATTATGCAGCATTGGCAGGCAGAATTGCCACTGTTGTCAAGTTTTTAGTAGCTCTTTCATTTTTGGCAGAGTGGTTTTGCTCTAGTTTTCCTCATTCATCACTAGGAATCATAATTCTTCACAAAATCTTTAACCTTGTTCCCAAGAGAACAGCTCTGTACAAGCTTCTCGCCAGTGCCTCTGGGCCTTTGCTTCTGGTCATTATGGAGCTTGGTGGGCTCTCAAAAATCACTCAGACAGTTTGTCTGGCTTGAGAATATTCATTGCAATTTAATTCACATTAAACTAGCCTCTAGGTACTAATGTGGCGTTGAGAGGAATCTTGCTAGACAAGTTGACTTTTTATAGAATACCTGCCTTCTGTAGAGTCATGCATCACAGAGTATCTGGAAAAATCATTTAGTCCTCCCCTGGGGATTTTGCCCTGCCTTTTAAAATCTACTTTGTCCTTTAAGGCCCACTTAAAATCTCACTCTGAGAAGCCTTCCTGTCAAATTCCTTTTCTCCAGAAAGGGAGCACTTGGTAAGGTTCAAGTGCCCGAGGAGGATGCTTCTTAATTGCATTGGAGGGTTGCCAAGCCAGAGGGCTGATATTGACAGGTTGGTCCTAGGGAAGATGCTGAGTTCAAGGCCAGGACAGTAAGTCCAAAGGAAACTCATTCATCAAGGATGCTAGGCAAACCTTGGAAGATAAAATGGTCTGCCAATATTAAGGGGATTAGGGACACAGGAAACTAACAGTGAGGAAAACTTGGCAGGAATAGACAATAAGAGATGATGAATGAACCCTGGAGACAAAGTGCAAATACATGTAGCGTATTTTATTTTTTTAAAGATTTTTGTTTTTTAAAGATTAATTTATTTATTTCTCCCCACCCCCTCATTGTTTGCACTTGCTATGTCTGTTCGTCTTCCTTGTTTCTTTTTTCTTTTTTCCCAAAGATTTATTGCCCCCACCCCCTGTTGTTTTTGCACTTGCTGTCTGCTCTCTGTGTGTTCTTCTGTGTCTGCTTGTCTTCTCTTTAGGTGGCACCAGGAACCAATACTGGGACCTTCTGGAGTGGGAGCGAGGCACTCAATCTCATGTGCCACCTCAGCTCCCTAGTCTGCTGTGTCTCTTATTGTCTCTCCTCTGTGTCTCTTTTTGTTGAGTCATCTTGCTGTGCCAGCTCTCTGCATGGGCCAGCACTCCTGCGTGGGCCAGCTCTCCGCATGGGCCAGCACTCCACACAGGCCAGCTTTCCACGCAGGCCATCTTGCCTTTCACCAGAAGGCCCCAGGAGTCAAATCCTGGAACTCCTATAAGGTAGATGGGAGCCCAATCACTTGAGCCACATCCGTTTCCCTTGTATTTTAATTTTCACTCATAATAAGCCTGTGAGGTTAAACTAGATTCATTGAAAAGGGCAAAATGTACACTGAAGCATTGCTTATAGTAGCAAATACAAGCAAACAACAAACAAAAATAAATTATTGTACATCTACATGATGGACTATTTTGCTGCTGATAAAATAAATAAAGATTTGTATGTGCTGACATGCAAAGAACTATAAGATACACTATTAAATTTTAAAAAATCAAAGTGCATAATATATAAAGGCAGATAAACGCATACCCTGAAAGGACATGAAAGAAAATGCTAACAGTGACTACTTCAGAGATAGAAATTGAGGAAGTGAGGTGAGGTGGGAAAGCCTTTTGTTTCTTAATTTATACTTTTCTGTACTGTTTGAATTTTCAGAATTTTCTAATCAAGAATCTATAATATTTTGCTGTTGTTATTTTAAATATCAGCAGTGATGATCTGGGTGTTAGAATCACAGATATTTTTTGTTTGTTTTTTCTTTGTACTCCTCTGTAATCTTTTAACCCAATAAATGTTATTTTAAATAGGAAACTATACAAAGGACCACAATAAGACAGACATCACTAAACAAAATTATTATCTTTTTTTCTCCACTTGTAAGGAAGTATCTCTCCTTTGGCACCTATTTTCTATTTTACATTATTTTCACACAGCTAGTAAATGTCAGCTTTAGGACTTGACTCCAGGACATCTTAGACTAAATAATCTGGTCTATGTTTTATATCTACTCAAAGTAAGACTCAATGGGATGTTTAAGTTCAGGCCTGATCTGACTTGCAAATGGGTACCTGGTCTTCTCACCAATCCAAGGAAATTCATTTAAAGAAGAGAATATTTATAATCACAAAATGTGTTTGTGTTACATACTTTTCTTCATAACTAGATTATAATCTGTTTGTGAGCAGGGACTATGTCTTCCTTTTTATAAAATTAAATTTCTCCCCAATTGGAAACTTGCTTAGTGAACATTCACATCCATGCTGAAAAACTGAAATAAGTTGTGTGCACATAAACATGAACAGTAAGTGTCCTAAGACACCAATTAGTATGATTAAACATAGTTTACATCTTAGAAGGGCTGCCTAGAGCACTGTTGAGAAGGAAAGGATCAATTAGTCATGTCTACTATGGGACTTCCCTGACTTACACTTGCTGTCATGGGTAATTTGGCACCCCTTTTCACTCTCAAGCAGCGGTTCTTAACCATGGGTTCACGGACTCCCAAGGGGTCTGTGGAAAGATTTCAGGGGGTCCGTGAGCTTGAATTGAAGAAACTCAACTGATTATCTTTATTTTCTCTGACCTCTAACTGAAATCTAGCATTTCCTTCACTTATGAATGTATGCAATAAATACATTACAGTAGTATTCATTTCACTTGACTGGCAAAGGGGTCTGTGGAACAAGGAAGGTAAAGAACCCCTGCTCTCAAGTGTTCTGGTTTAGACAATAAAGTATATGCTCATCCTAACTGTGGGTGTTGGAAGGGAAGTGGCAGTGTATATGCAATGTATTTTTATCCTGTGCTGGTTGTTTTACCTTATAAATGCAAGTCAATTTCCAGGGAGAAGAATCTGCCCAGTACTGATGAACTGATTGGACTCCAGCAATGCATCAGAAACGAGAGTAAAAGTGAAGTCAAGGTAGATGGACTGGGTAGACACTGCAATGTCTCATGCTCATGGCAAGCTTCATGGATCCTGGGCAAAAAACTGAAGATAAGTGACCTTCCATGAAGTTAGGATTAAGATTCACTCTAGAACTGGCCAGAATCTGAGCCTACATATTTCAAGCTTTAGTGATTCCAGCTGAGAAAGTCTGGGAAGAAAAGTTATGGAAATGGAGCATTTATTCTCTAGGGTTTTGGGGAGCTGGAGAGAATCAGGACATAGAATTCTCTAGAACATCCAAGGATATCACATGTTTTAGTCATTAAAACTAGATAACAAGACTTCCCTGATTATTCTGTATTCAAATATTAGACAGAGAGAACAAACAAGTGATGTTTCTCTATTTTATTATCTCTTCCATAAATCACGGATGAAGAGGCCAGTGACTGTTTACAAGGCTGGTTAGCACTGAACTTTCCAACTTTCCACTGAATTTCCCTTAGAGTTGACATACAGAATAGAGACAGACCTAGGTTTGAGTCTCTAATCTTCCACTTACTAGCTGTGTGACTGGACAAATAACCCAACCTCAACGCTTCAGGACCCTCATCTATGAAATGGGGAGAATAATGATAGCTAACACACATGGCTGTTATGAAGATTCAATAAGATAACAGCCTGGCACTTAGCAAGTCCTCAATAGGTATTGATGTCAGCTACATCACTAATATGAAAGACAATAGAGTCCCACTTGTATTCGTTGCAAATTCTTTGTAGCATATCATCTCCATTAAACCTGACCAGAACTGCTGCATGCAATGGGAAAGTCCACTTATGACCCAGCAGCTTCCATTGCAGTCTGAGGCTCTGGTCAGTCAAGAAGAACTCAGTCACTGCCAAACAGCTGGGAAGTATCCTGGGTACACAGGCGAGGCTGGGAAATGGCCTCAGGAAGAGTTGTTGTGGTGACAAAGAGATTGTTAATTTGGCTTTCTTACAGCAACGATTCACTGAGGGAACAGAAAGAGGCTTTTCATCTACTCCCTTTGCAGATAAATTCCAGCTGTTTTCTGCTGAACTGCCCTTGTTCTCCACCCAGAGATAGCAAAAATATTTCTCCTAGGTATTTCTTTTCTCTTTAAAAAGGAAAGAAAACAGAAGAAAGGGAAAAGGTATTTTTATTCTAGTTATTTCTCAAAGAGGGCAAGAGAGATTCACCATTCATTGATGTTTCCATCTTCCCACATTTGCTCTCCCAAGACCTCAAAACTCTGGAAGACCTACAGCAAAAGAATCCTGTCAGCTGTGGACTCTTCTCCCCACCATTTTTCCTTGGGAGAGTTGTAAAAATGCTGCATGTCTGTGTGAATCTAAGAAAATATTAAGGCAATATCAAGAAAACCAAGCTAAAGGCAACTGGTTCCATGGATGAGTCTGCAATGGGTCTCCTTAGGCAGTTTGCTGGAAGAACTATAGAGACTGATGAACATAAATGAACAGTATTGATAAGAGCTAGGAGATAAGGGTAAGGTAGGGGTTCTTTGGCTGCTGAAGTCCAGTATGTTGGAGAGCTCATACCAGATACATTTTTTTACCCTTTAAGAAGTAAGAGAATGATCCAATAACATGTGTGCTCTCAGATCCATTTCCCGTTCCCTGCTCTGCTCTCCATGGCAGTGAGGCTGACCCCCTAACCCCCACCCCACCCCACCCTACCCCTGTGACTATAATTTCCAACCCCCCATGAGGCAGGTTAGTACAGGATAATGGAGGAGAAGACGACCCACAACATGGCTGACAGACAACATGGCTGCAAGACCTCAATGGGACCTCCCCTTGGCCCCGGATATTCCAAAAAGGTCTCACCATTGGCCCCCACCATAGGTGGGGTAACTAATAACCACTGGGGCCCATCTGCTTATCATTAGCAAGGGGGTGGAATAATTAACAGTATAAAAGGTAATCACACGAGGCAGAGCATGCTTTCTCTGTCTAGAAGGGCCACACCAAATCTTGGTGTGTATTTCTGTCTTTCACATTTCTCAGCAAGCTCTGTTCTTTCCCCCATTTCCCAAATAAGTTCTTTTTACTGGCCTAACTAAACTGGCATGTTCATAAATTCTTTTATGCATCATAGCCAAGAACCTAGAGGAATCCAACGCTTCTTCGTCTTCACTGGTGTCAGCTGGCATCTCGCAGGTTTGGCCAATGCAAGGTACAGTGCAGTGCAGAAGAAAAGGAGTTACACAGAACATTCTCTGTTCTGGGTATACCTTCCAGCTGTGGCTGCATCTCCCCTATGGCTCAACTTCCACTGGACATGCCCACGATGGTGTCAAATATTGTCAGGAGACCCTGGGCTCTGGTAGCACTACCAGCTCCCCTTGTCTCTCTCTGCTCTTTGGGTTGCCTTACTATGTCCTGTTTGGCTTTCAGCTAGCTCTTCTATCACCTGTACAACAAATTCCCTGTACTGTTTTCCTTTAAAAAAATTGTCAGGAAGATTTCCTTGTTAAATCCTGACACAAGTAGACAGATGGGAGGGAATCAAATATCTTTAAAGATTTTTCAAACAGCACAGTGAACATTTGTTTCTGAATTACCTTGGACACAAGTCAACTTACTTAATGTAAATATTTAGAAGCCATTTAAAATTGGACTTTCACTGTTTGAACAACTTAAAACATTTTTACATTTTGAAAGTCAAGGAAAAGGTACCAGATACATGACAGGAAAAGATTAAAAGGCTCCCAGAGTTCCCCTTTACTCTATCTGACAGAACTCTTGAAGATTGCCTGCTTAGCTTCTTTCCCCTCACTTGTTTTCTGTGGAGAAAAAGAGCAGGGGCGTGGGCAGATGTGGGCAAAGGGTTCTGGAACTGTTTGGGTTCTTTTGTTTCTTTGCCTCAAGCCCTGATTGAGTGAAACCGATTTATTTGTGCCAGGAAAACTATATGTTGTGGTAACCAGCTCCCTCTTTTTTATTTCTTGGCTCCATCAAGCCCTCAGTCTATTGGAGTCTGAGGTTTTGGTAAAAATGCAAAAACATACTTTCTATTATAATCTGCAATTTTTCAGAGCAGAACTCTCATAAATGTTCAATACAGCTTTTATGTACAGGATACATAAAGTGTGGTAAATATATACACAGTCATTTGTGCTTTGCTGCTCTGAAAAGCATGCTTTAAAAACTAGAATTTCAAAGAAGTCTTCTTGAGGACATTTAATTCCAGTTGAGACTTTGTGGTGTGAGACCTAACAGCAGCTCAGGCACTGTATTGACTTTTGTGCACCTTTAGCCACAAGGCAGGAATTCACAGCAAACCAGCTTCTTAGTACAGTTCCAATAAAATCAGAAGCACCCAGGCCAGTTATAAAAGCACAAGGCCTTCATTTATAGAAGAAACATGCTATACAGAGCGATATTCAACTGCTGAAGAAGCCATCCTGATGCATTCGATAGCAATTTTTCTGGACACTTTTACATGTCCCAAAACCTCCTAAGTGAACAAGACTGACAAATGGGTTCCCTTACTTACCCATAAACAACAAAAATGAGCTTCTCACCCCACCCTGATCAAGATGGCAGTGTGAGATTTTCCAGGGCTCTGTCCCCCAACAGAAACTTTGAACAACCACTGAGAACTGACCGAAACAACTTTTTCAAAGCTCTGGAAAACAGTTAAAGGATTGCAGTAACAGGGTAAGTGCTGAATCAAGAAAAAGGCAACTTAAAATTGCTGGCGCCTCCCCTATCCCCTTACTGGCTCCACGAGGGCCCCTGGTCCTGGTTCTGGAGGGAGGAGAGTAATCATCGTGCATGTCTGTCTGTGCTAGTCTGTTTGATGGTGGCCTGGGGAACTAAACCAGGACACTCGTCACAGCCTCATTGTCCCAGAACTTGCCCTGAGTGCAGAGGAGCAGTCAAATAACAGCAGTCTATGGCAAAGGATTGCTGGTTGGGGACATACAGTGTGGCACCTGACACCTTGAGGAAGTGCAGTTTCCTGGAAAAAGGAGGACATTTGGATCCATGTAAATGGGGGAATTCCCAGAGCCACAAGCATGCCCAGGACAAGACATGGGCAAAGAAAAGACTGAGGAATCATTCTGCTTTCATTCTCTCAACTCTTTGTGTAGATAAATTCTGAAGGAGGGCACTTGTACAAGACAATCTACAAAGACTGGGAAAGGTGTTTTCTTCTATTTCTTACTTTATTTTATTTTATTATTTTATTTTAAGCTCCTGGCATTCAAGGAAATCCCTGTATAACACTAGCTGGATACAAGCTTAAGGAACAGATGCCTCAGTGCTTAAATTCAAGAGATAGCACATTAAAATATAAAAATTCCTAGGTGGTAAAAAAAAGATTACAAAACATGCAAAGAAACAAAAGTGATGGACCATGCAAAGGAACGGAATAAAGTCTTAGAAACTGTCTTAGTTTGCCATAGGGCTGCCAATGCCAAGTACAAGAAATGTGTTGGCTTCTATAAAGCGGATTTATTCAGGGTAAAAGCTTACAGTTCCAAGGCTGTGAAATGTCCAAATCAGAGATGTTTTCTCACTAAAGTCAGCTATGATAATCCTGGCATGCTGCCACGTGATGAAGCAAGATGGCAGGCAATCTCTGCCAAGGTCTCTGCCCTCTCCTCCAGAATCTACCGTCTACCAGAGCTCAGCTGTGGGCAGCCAGACATAGGGCTATGTCTCTTTTTGGGTCTCATCTTTCAGTCTCTCAGGACTTTTCGGCCTTTCTGCAGCTGTAGGAGAACCTGGAATCCTCTCTCACATGGCAAGATCAAATATGAGATTCCTTTCTCTCTGTGTCTGTGTCTCTCTGTGTCTCCATTTATATCAGACCCAGCAAGAGGACAGAGACCCAAGCTGGCTCACACCTCACTAAGTTAGTCCAATCAAAAGGTCCCACAACCACAGTAATGGATTAGTTAAAAAACATACTCCTTTTTTTTTTTTTGGATTCATAGAACTTCAAACTGTCACAGAAACCATCAACAAGGAGGACCATACCTGGAACATAACAGACAAAGACTTAAAAACAAATGGCCCTAAATATGCTCAAAGAATTAAAGGAAAACATGGACAAAAATAAGTTACTCCCACTCCCCTCCCGCCAAATAAATGGTATAAAGGTGTATTTCAAAGGCTCATTTGTGGATTAAAATACATTGTTTGTCCTGCAATATCTGAAGGGGCACAGAATACCATACAATTTGAGCAAGGGCTTTTGTAGTTATGCAGATTATAATTCTTCAGCTAGTAGGATGTTTGAATGGCAGTATGATCTGTTGAGATATTATTTTTCCTTCTTTCCCAATTTCAAGCAAAAAGACACTTTTCTGTGTTCTCTTGGCTTGGGGGGTTTTCCTGCCTTTTGCCAGCAGCCTTACCTCGTTAAGGTGATTATGCCAGGCTGGGCTTCTTAACCATGGGTCCGTGAGCTTGAATTGAAATTCAAAAAAAACTTTACTCTTGTGGGGACATGTTGGTGTGGGTGCGATATATTTATTAAATAATATACACTATAGTGTGGACTTAGTAAGGGGTCCATGGTTTTCACCTGACTGGCAAAGGGGTACATGGAACAAAAAAGGTTAAGAACCCCTGAGTCAGGTATCTTGGGGGTGGGAAGGCAGGGTAAGTGTATACTCCTAACTGTGGTGTATCTACTACTGCATATCCACCTTTAAATTAAGATGGAGTAGACAATGATTATTCCCTTCCCACAGTTTCAGGAGTTGAAATACATGGTATTAATTTATTGGATGAGGAAGGTAATTCAAGAGAACTAAGTAATTTGCTTAAGGTCATACTAATAGTAGGTTATGCAGCTGGGATTTGAAACCTTATAAAAATAAATGTGAAATATTAAATATTAGCTGTGATTGTTAGTATGTTATCATCTCTATATATTAATTTTGTGACCCTGGGTTCCACCACTATGGCTCAATTTTGCTCATGTAATCCATGAAAATGATAAAATTTCTTAGGATATGGAGAGCTGAAGTATGCAGATCAGAAAATCATGCAAATTTAAACATCATTCCTCTTCCATGTTCTTTTCCTTATTTCCTATAATCAATATACAAGTTTCCATATGGTTTTCCTAGGCTATGTACAAACCTACCATTTTCTTGCTTCCTGTCTTCTTCTCCACCTCCTAATTCTCTTGCTCCTTGCCTCTCTTCCCATAATGCCTGGTAGGATGGTTGAATGTGGAAAAAGTCCCCTATTCTGCTGCTTTTGTTATCAACAATCTTGTATACTTTTTTCATTTGGTAGTCTATTTGTTTGTTTGTTTATAACAGCTTTATTGGCAAATAATTTAAATTCCATAAAATTCACCTTTTAAAGTATACAATTCAGTGGCTTTAGTATGTGTTGCATAGTTGTGAAACTGTAACTACTATCTAATTTTTTTTTTTTAACATTTCCATCACTGCCACAAGAAGCCCTCCAGAGATTAACTTGTGGCATGGCAGCATAAGAAGCTCTGCAGACACAAAGACTTCTCCCTCCCCCTACCCTTCTGGCTCCACAAGGTGGAGACAACACTCCAGATCACTGCAGACAAGAACACAGGTCTCCCTCTCCTTCTCCAGCACCCAGATAGAAGGCTTTCTTACTTGGATGAAGAGAATATTAGCATTTCTCATCCAGACCCCAGCTACCTGTTGCTGAAGCTAAGTCCCAGGTGAGTGCAGTTAAGTAGTGAGAGCTACCTAGCTACCTGTTGCTCTCTAGTCACCACTGATGAAATGGAGGCTCTACCTGGGACCTGGCATGTTGAGAATACTGGGACCCTGATCATCCCTACCCTTATTGATGATGACAGAAGAGCCAAGCTCAGAGAACCTCTGGCCACTACCTGCTCCTGATTGAGAGCTCAGTTCCTGGAGTGGTGGTGTCTATCAGAGAGAAGATTGTCATTGTCCTCATCGTCACCTCCAGAGCCTTGCTGCAGAGATTTTGACTAGGGGGAGAAGCAAGCCATAAAACAGATAGCTTCTCATTTCTTCCCATAAGAACCGACTTCATTTGCAACAATGCATGGAGAAAGTCAAGCTTAAAGGTGCTCTCAAAAACATTGGAGGTTGTGATGAAAGGTAATTGAGAAGAGATTTAAGATACAGGATAAACTTTAGGCTGGCTGGTTTGCAGGACAGAAGCAGGGAATAAGTCAGGTGGGAAAAGCCTTCCTGGAGTCAGAACAAATATCTAACACTGCCTCAGAAACTACTCCTTCAAAA
>JAQZBX010034071.1:0-25132 GCA_029593785.1 Cabassous unicinctus
TCCAAGGACACCGTCTCTATACATCTCCACCCAGCTAACTATTTCCAGCTCCTCTCCCTCTTACTTGTTCTAGATTTTGTCATCTCTATGCCCATTCTTCATCTTCCAGCCACATTGTGGTCCTCCAGGAGGTCTAATTGTATCTAGGTCACCTTATGGCTATAGAATACCATCTTCAGAGCACACATCTTCATTTTTCAAAACAACACAGATAGATTTTTGCCTCTTCCAAACACAATTAAGCTCACCTCTCACATTTATAACTCAACCTAGACAGTCTAACCTTACACAATCAGCTTTCTAAGGAGATGAGCTTCTCCTTTATGCTATCTATATTCCCATTTGTTACTGGCTATTTTGGTTTGGTTTCCTACAGCCCCTATTTTAGTGTCATCTGGATTGTGGACATAAATTAGAGCAATTGTTAACCTCTAAATGGTCACAGCTTTTGTATGAATAAGAATAGCAACGCTTAACTAGCACCTACTAGGTGCCACACTGCTTTACATATTTGTTTCTTTGTTTGATTTCTTGAGTTACCAGGGCCAGGGATTGAACCTGGGACCTCCTGTGTGGGAAGCTGGTGCTCAACCACTGAGATACACTTGCTCCCTCAAGTTGTTTTTTTCATTTGTTTGTTGTTCTTTATTTTTAGGAGGTACTGGGAATTGAACCCTGGACCTTGTACGTGGGAAGCAGGCGCTTGGCCGCTTGAGCCACATCTACTCCCGTATATGCTTTTCAAACACTTGCTCATTTAATTCTCACCATTATTTTATGAAGTAGGCACTACCCTACAATAGTTGTAGTAAATTATTTTTTGGAAAAGATTCAAATTAGATGGCAGTAGAGAATGGTAGTATCTATTTCAGGTAGTATCTTAACTTGAAATTGTGAGTGTGTGAGTTTGTGTATGTGAATGTGAGGAAAACTGCATTTCTACATCTACATTTTGACATATTTGGTATCTAAAAAAAGAATGAACAACTTTTCTTATGCCACAAACAGGATATGAGAAAGATGGTTAATGTGAGTGAATAATTAAAAGATACATTTATTTTAAAAAATCAGGCTCTTAAACATTCTCCCGTTGGTATTGGAATGACTCCATTTCACATTTTGGGGTTTCACTGTAACAAAATAATAAAAATGTTCAATGAACAGCCTGCTGCCTTCTTGCTATGGGATCTTGGGTATGAGACTGGGAAAAATCTGGCTTCCAGACCTCAGGATCTTAAAGATGATTGAGTTAGTATGGGCTTCATAACCCTTTCTCATGCAAAGATATTGCGGTCTGTGATTTTTTTTTCCCTCTCTATGGGGGTGATTTTTTTTTTTTTCCTGACTGATACTAGGGAAGATGAGTAAACACTTCAGGTCTAAGCTTTCTCTTTATTCAACATATACAGGGGTTATTCATGTCAACAAGCTTAGCAGGTTAATCAGCAAGTCCTTGACAGCAAGCTTTTCAACATATTTTAAAGTAATGTTACCAACATAGAGACTCAATACATGCTTATTGAATGAATGGGTTGAAATTAAAGTCATGTGAGCTAGTGTCAATAGCTTAATGATTTGTGTGGCACCACCTTTAAAATTGCCTCTATTTTTAAGTTTTCAAGACAGTTCTATTCTGGGCAGCTTTCTATGTGGGAAAACTGACACAATGAAGCAAGTGACCTGTTAAGACCAAAAAATAAATGAACAGTGTAAGTTTTGCAAAAAAAAAAAGAGAGTGACATTAAATCACTTCATTTTAAAAGGAATTGGAGGGAGAAAAATAACTCGAATTTTACAAAACGTGGCTGCTTTGTCCTTTCCAGAATGCTTTGAACTGGATGGGCAGCCCACGGCACTGAGGTCTCTGTGAAATAAGCCCAGGCGTTTCAGCTGACATTTTTCTAAGGAAGCCAAGACGCAGCCGAGGGGTTTCATGGGCTCTGATGACACCCAGGGCAGGGCGTTTCCTACCTCCTGGCCCTATTTTGAGGCCAAAAAACAGCATTAACACACTTCACTTCACTCTTCTTAGTACCTGTCGCATCTACAGAAAACTACTAGGAGCCAGAAACACAAAATAGGCTTTGCGAGCTGCCAGGAATGGCCGTCCTCAGACAAGCCCCAGTGCCAGGTGGAGGTTTGGGGTGTCCCTCTTTTTACTCCTGAGTTTTCTTAGTAGCAACGACTAAACCAAGAGTGCCTGGGCTGATAAATAGTCATGGAGAACCATCCCAAAGGCCAGGGCTGGTTGTCGGCTCACGGCTCCCTCTCCTAGGCCTGGGCTCACGCCTCTGTCGTCTATTGTTTCTACACAACTAACAGTGAGTAAGGTCTATCCCGCCCTCAAAGATTCCGCAGCCTGGTGGCCAGCCTCTGCTGACCCCTGCGTGGCAACGGTCACACAGTGTCACGAATAAAATGCTAGGGACATTCTGCCAGGGCAGAGGGGCTGCCTCCCTGTGAAGTGTATGGGTGCACAGGAGAGTTGGGAAAGAGAAGGCTTCTTGGAGATGAATGGGGGAGTTTCCTCCATGAATGAGGCTTGGATGTAGCGGTGGAAGGACAGTCCACGCAGGAAAACGCAGCATGTGTGTTTCAACAAGAGGCCAGAGACTCCGGAGTGTGTGCAGGGTGCCATGCAAGTGTGCAGAAGGAAGGTGAGGGGTGTGAGGAGAGGCCTGCACAGGCTCGTGGGTCCTGTGCTGAGGGGTTGGGGCTTATTCTTTAGCGGCCGTGGAAGCATGGAAGGGTTGAGTCCGGAAGTGACATGAGTAAGATTTTATTTTTGGTGCACTACTGTGGTAGCTGTGCACAGGTTGATTTTGAGGGATTTCCTGCTTGGAAGCAGGAAACCAGTTGGAGAGCCGGCGTATTCTGGAGGTTTTGGTCATACTCACTGCATGTCATTCTGCCACCCACCCGTAAGGAAACATGGTGATGAAGCGTTGCAGGGCATGGGTTCTGGGGCCAGGGGCCTGCGTTTGAGCTCTGGCTTTTGCACTGTGTGCCTCTGAATTAGTCATTACCTCTACGCCTCGGGTTGCTCGCGTGAAAAATGGGAATGAAAATGAGCTCTATCATCTGTTACTGTGAAATTGAAACAAGATAATCAATACAGGCTGCTTAGATAATCAATAAAAGTGCCTGCCAAATACAGCACTTTTTAAACATTAGCCACTGTCATCACACGATACAACGAGGAAAACCCATGGCATTCCTGGACAATCTAACCACTTCACCAAGGATGTAAGGGAAAAACCCATCACAGGCAGAAAGTGAAGGGAATTTGGTTGTTTTCTGCAAAACACAGAATGCCGGCCAAGATAATCTTATAGACAGCCTTACTGACACGCACCCTAGTTCTCAAAGCTGTGTGGTTGGCACGGCCTTGTGTTAGGTTAGCTGTGGGCAACATGCGTAGAACTACATCAGTATTTCTGCAATGTGTTCACTGATGATGAAAAGCATTTGATACTGTCAGCAGCTACAGATTCTATCAGCACTTGAAAGGCTTCACTAACCACAGATGCTTAAGAAAATCTCACTTCTCAGCTGGCTCCATTAGATCCCACAGCATCTTTCTTTGGCAGATGACAATGGAGTGAGCTAAAGATGGAAGTTAGTTCAATGTTTTATAGGAATTTAATCTTTATATTTTTTCCATTTTTATGTATTTAAATGCTTGCAATTTTGTTTTGTTTAAAAATTGAATTATTTTCAATCACTTAAAAACAGAAGTTATTACTGAGAGTTTGCAATGACATGAAAAGAATACAACCGTGTGTATTTCCACCAAGCCCCACCTAAGCAGTTTGAGGACTGCCTTGGGGTCTTCACCATTACCAAACTTCTCCTGAACTGGAACCCTCCCTTCCATCTTCTCTATTGCCATGCCCTCCTACCCCAGCCTGGTCTGGACCAGCCTTGAAGATGGGACCTGGACGATTACTGACTGCTTTGTGGAGTCAGTCCTTTAGCTGTCCTGAAAATGAGCACCACCACAGGGCAGGACTCACCAGGGGGCGCTTCCTTGTCGTGGTAGGTTGGCCTGCGTACCCATCACACACGTGCTCTTGGTCGTCACCGCCGCCTGGTGGAAGAAGGACCCTGGGGCGGCTGAAGCAGGGCACGCCCTAACCTGGCTGGCTGGAGCCCTGGTAAGGACAGAGCCGCGGGAGGGGCCGAAGCCGGAGTCAGCGGAAACGGGGACATCAGGAAGAAGAGGGGCGTCACCTGTGACGGGCCCCCCAGCGTGCCCCAGCAGCACCTGCAGGCCAGCGCCCCTGGCAGCCGGAGCCCGGGCCGGCCGAGTCACAGCAATCCCGCAAACTGAGACAATTAAGTCTTAGGATGGTAACAGCCGTGTCTGATTTTAGTTCCTCTGCAGGCTATTTTTAACTCATGCAACAGAAAGGAATAGAAACTTGTTTCAAGGAAAAATATTCATATGTTACAGACTTGTAGTCAGAGACGTCTAAAATTCTAAAACCATAAGACAAAGTAGAAAATAGAGATAACTAATCAGAAAAGCCAGGACAGACACTTTTGCTAGAAAATTTCAGATGTTAGGACAAGCAGTGGAAAACGGTACTTTAAAAACTGAGGTGTTTTTATTATATTAAAGCCTTATCTAGGAATTGCCCAGGTCTCCACCTGGCCTTGTGTGTGGAGACTCAGGTTAAATAAGGACTTTTGGAGTCTGGGCATTCACAAAACCACCTGAAGCAGTCTAAGGTGCTTGCGGGAGAGGAGGGAGAGGCACATCGGCAGGCACCCCCGGCTCCTCAGTGGCAGGGATGGAGCCGCTCGCATGCACGTCTTCAGGGATTTCCACGGAAAGATTTCACCTGGAAGGAGAGCATGACCATTGCTTGGCGGAGCTCACCAGGGTGTGATGCTCCTGGAGTTTTATGGTGGTCAGTCTGCACAGCCACATCTTTCTTTTTCAGCCATTTCTTTTTGCCTCAAGCATGCATTGTTTTTATGTTCATCACCATGTCTTTTATTTTTATTTTTAAGGAGGCACCTGGGATGGAACCCGGGACCTCCCATGTGGGAAGCAGGTGCTCAACTGTTTGAGCCACATCCGCTCCCCCATGTCTTTTAATTTTAAAACAAAAATACATTTATACAAGAAGTTACATTATGATGTGATATGGACAACAATGAAGATATTTACAAATCATATGATTGTTTAGAGCATGAGTTTTGGCATTAGACCCTGTTTCTAATGTCCACTCTGTCACTAGATATTAGCTAACAATCTTAGACAGATTGCTAAATGTTCTTTAGCTCCAGGTTCTTTGTCTAATAGATAAGAAATGCTTATCAAATAGCATTGTCAGGAGTAAATGTGGTATCTGTAAAGCGTTTGTCCCAGTGCCTGTCCTGCAACAAGCACACGATAATTAGCAGTAAATAAGGCACATCTCCCATTCTTGGTCTACCACTGATATCTGAATGTATCTAAAATCACTTCTGAATGCCACATTTCTACACTTTGAGGCTATACAGAAATGGTGGGAACGATGCACCAACTCTTCGGCAAAATATATAAATATAACTTCAGAGACTTCTGGTTGTACTGGTCTTCCCACTTGTGGAGAAAGCATAGAAACCTAGTTTTTTAAAAAAATCCAAAGACTAAGTAAAGTTTCTGTACCACAGTCTAACTATTTTGGAATCTCACTGTAGTAGGGGCTTGCAGATACAGGTGGATGCTCCAACCTTGTCATTCTGTTTGAATATGAGTGCGTGTTTTTTGCATGTGTCTTAGCAAGGAGAAAAGGCCTACTGTGGGGGAAAGCAGATCCCAGGTATTGTCTATAATTTAGTATAACTTTGTCCCAAGTCTTATAGATATTACTGTGCACTCAGTTCTCTAAGGACCCACTTGAATTCTGTCACACAACATGATATCTTAAGAATTTTCCAGTTTTACACTTTGAAGCACGACTGGAGACTTATGGGTTGCCCCGTGATGAAGGCATTTCATGTAGAATTTTAGATATTTGAATAAAGATACACTCTGTCAAGGAGAAAGTCCAGGTATTTTTCGAATCTTAAGTCAGACACAGCCATAATTCTGGGCGTAAGGGTTATCTGAATACTTGTTCATCTTGGTTATGACTTACCTTCAGTGGAAACACAGACAAATCTAAAAATACAAAAGCAAAGATTTTCCTCCCTTTGCTTTTACAAATTCTCCAGTAGGCAGCTAAGCAATGACTCTCAATTACTCCTTCTGTCAGTAAAACGGCTACGTAGTGTTCACGATAGGGCACCCTTAAAACAAGCCTTACTCTGTGCAGCTTCATCGTTTCTTGCTAGCAGGTGAATTGAGTCAGCAGCCTGCCAGTTTCAGGAAAGTAACCACGATCCTTGGCTGCAAATGGCTTTTCCTGAGGGGAAAGTGAAGTGAATAGAAGCAAACGGCAACTTGAAAAATACCTTCTAAGCTAAAAGAGATGCCCAGGTGAAAGGATGAATGCTGGTTTCAAACAGAAGTCTGATGAAAGTAGATTATACGAAAAAGACCCGAGAAAAGGGTCGCAGAGACTCCAAATGAAATTTCACCCCCTGCTTTGTCACAAGCTACAAATATCCAAAGCAGAAACAGTGCAAAATGACTGTATTTTCTAGGCAAAAAATCACCAGGTTTTCCATTTTCTACTCAAAGTGTCAACAAATAGGCAGAGGAATCATATGGAGATCTGCAATCTTTACAAACAAAAAAGAAACTTCTTTTAGGTAACTTGGCCTTTAATTAGGGTAGCCTGTCAGGTAGGCCTGGCTTATGGGATAAGTGAGTTTATGATCAGAAAAAAAAACATATTCTGCCTTTTTTTAAGTTACACAACTTGTAGATTTACAGAAAAATCATGCAGAAAATATGGGATCTTGCCCAGCAGTTTCCCTATTATTAAAATTTTGCGTAATTGTGGTACTTCATACTTTTTTAAAATTTTTAATTTTTATCTTTTTTAGTTAAGACAACTTGTGCGGTAGTCTTTATTATGAAGACTACACATAACTGAAGGAGGGTTTTGCATCTCAGAAATGCAAATTACTCCGCATCAGCTCCTAGACCCTCGTTGTTGTTGAATGTCCTTTAGCTGTCCCACGTCTGGGAAGCCGGCACTGCTCTCTCCTGCCCTTGAAGGGCCTCCGCCCGGGAGCACACCCACGCCTTCTCTCTCCCCTCCCCAATGCCATCCCAATGCCATCTCCCCACCGCACAGGTGAAGCATGTAGCTCTTCACGCCAACCTTGAACCTACCCAAGATGCAGATCACTAGGGCTTCTCACTTAGCAGAGCCCACCCTGCTTAGAAGGCATTACCCTCTTCCCAGGCAGGCTGATTCTCTTCATCTTTTCTTTCTTTTTAAAAAAATAAAATTGTATTGAAGTATCTCATTCATACATGAACATGCATAAACTCTAAGTGTATAGTAAAAGTTGTGAACTCACAAAACAAACATGCATATCCTCACACAGGGCTCCCATGCATCACACCTTGCATTGTTATGAAACATTTGTAAAGTGTGGTACTTTTGAAACAATATTATTATAATTATGCCATTAACTGCCAACCACAGTTTACATTAGGATTCACTGTGTTGTACAGTCCTATGGGCTTTTTGTTTTTTGTTTTATAATTTTCTGGTAACATATGCAACCTAAAATCTCCCCATTTAACCACATTCAAACATATAATTCAGTGCTGTTAATTATGTGCACAATGCTGTGCTACCATCACCACCACCCTTTAGCAAAACTCTTCCATCTCCCCAAACAGAAAGTCTGTACCAATTAAGTGTTACCTCCCTATTCCCACCCGCACCCCGACCCAGGCCCGTTAGTCTGGATTCTAGTTTCATCGAGTCAGAATGCACATGCTATCTTTTAAAAATAAAAATATTCTTAAGCAATATAAGTAACTTTATATTAAAAATAGTATTATCTGATCCTTGATTATTATCTTAGTCTATGTTAAAGGTTGTCCTTCAATCAATGCTCAAGGGTCTTACAGCTTTATTGCTAGGTTCTTTTAAACTCTTAAGGAGAATATATTTCCTAAAATATATAATCTGTTCCATATCACAAAAAAAGATGAAAAATGAACCAATTTAGTTGAGTGGATCAAAATCTGACAAAGGTGGTCCACAAACAAAAATAATGGGCTGTCTCACTTGCGAACGTGGATGAGGAACTCGCATTAATTGCTTAGGAAATGAAATTAGAGTGAAAGAGCAGCCTGTCATGACCAAGTGGGCTTCGTCCAGGGATGGTTTAGTGTGATGAAAGTTATTAATATGATATGTCACTTCACAGGTCAACTTAACAACAGTTAAACAATTCAGTGGCTGTGGAAAAGCAATATGATAAAATTCAACATGCATTCTTTGTTTAAAAAGTATTTCACTTTTAAATATTATTTTGGCTATTGGTCTATAACAAATATTATTTAGATTAAGGAAATTCTTTTCATATTCTATGACTATTTAAAACTAAAAATGACATTTTAACTGAACATTCTTGAAAAAGAAATAGATAATTAAGCTTTATTTGTTTTTCTTGAAATTAATCTCTTTCTTTGATTTTTATAAATTTTAAAAATCCATAAGGCAAACATAATAAATTTCTGGTAAATGTTACCTTAATCTAAAATGAAATTTAATTTTTCTAAAAGTAGTTTTGATACATATATATTCATTTGTTAGTTAATTTTAAGTAATGTTATTTACAAGATGAAAATGTACTCAGGATATTGAATAGTAAAGCTACTAAAGTCATAATCCGAAGCAATATAATTAAAAGTATCACCCAAGACACAATTTTATACAAGACTTTGGAAAGCATTTTCTTACTGAGTGATAAGACAAGGCTCATAGAACTTGCAGTTTCATAATTACTATACAAGTGTATTGATCTCCTTTATAGAGCTCTTTTACAGACGTATTTATGCATAAAGTTGCAATTTTTGACACCAAAAGTGAATAATAAAATTCACCTCTTTAATGTGAAACCTGTGCTTGTTTTATTTGGCTGCAGAAACACTCCATTTTGGGTTGAACTTGAGATAAGCAAACACTGACTTCATTTTTAACTGAAAGGAGACTTCTGTCCTTGCTCTCAGTGCTTACGAGGAAAGGCTGGCTGGCACACACTAAGAACTTAACAAGTGCAGGGAAGTACCCGCTGGTTTCCTATGACTCAGATGACACCTAGGGCAGATCAGCTCTCCTCATCTCGAGTGCAGCTCGAAAAGCTCTCATCTCTTCTCTCAGAGTAAGACTGAGCAGCTTGAGCAGAAGAATCAGATACCATGGGGTGTCGGAAACTGCTCGATACTGATCTGCAGTCCTTCCTGGTAGTTTTCAATAAGACGTGAAACTTGCTGATATTCTTTCTCACCCTCAACCCCAAGCAGCAGTGTAAACATTTCAAGATTTCCTTTTGCAACATGATTTTCCCAAAGATTGAGTTTCCTTTTAAATCCAAGAATCATGTCACATGAAATAAAAATATTTCTCCCGGCTTTGCAGAGACTGGCTCTGCTAGTTTATGCTATGAAAATGTCTGCCCAGGAGGCTAGTTTCTGCAGCCACTCTTCATTTTCAACATGCAGCAAAGCCTGGACTTCTTGAACTTGCTCTTGGAACCCATCTTCCAGCTCAATTTGTTAAGAACTCTTCATTGGGTGCGCCACAGACTTCTGTGTGTAGCAGAAGAGTTCCATGTTCTACGGATGAGGTTTCCATTCAGGCGTCTTTTTGAGTAAACTCGTCCCTGTTTAATCACGTCAATCACTTAGTATCATCCAGAACATTTTTCATTATGAATAGTTGACACCATAAGTGTAGTTGTGACGAAATCAGAATTTTCTTGTTTTTTTAACAAGAGATGTGAATCCTCTTAAGGAAACAACAGGTCAAAAGAACACCCATCAGTACAGGGCCAGCGTGGGCTTTGGTTTTTGATGAACATTAAACATATCTTGGAATGTCTTTATTTTGGGCAGCACTTAGAGCAGAATTGTTTTCTTGAAATTTTCCAGCATAATTTTAGAAAAAATGCTACATACCATGACATTTATTGGTTAAAACAGCTGACTTTTCAGATTGGGTGGAAAAGCTGCTGTCCTCTAATTCATTACACAAACCCCCTCAGTATCACGTGACATGACAGTGAGTGACGCTTGGAAATAGAAGTCATGCTCGTCTTAACTTAACCATGCCGCGGTTTCACCTTCTCTTGGCAGTAAGGTCTCCTGCTAAATAACTGCTCCTGTGCCTTTCACTGGATTTGTCTGTTCTCCTAACAGAAGATTTGTCTATTTCTTTCTTTCTTTGGGGATTCCAATAAAGCCACTTAAAACAGTCGGCATCTTTCTCTGTCTAATGGCGATGACGTGTAGTTAAGAGCCTTTTCAATTTATTCAGTAAACTTAATTAGGCATAATTTACAGACAATAAAATTCTACAATTTTAAGTGAAAAATTCTATGCATTATAACAAACACATACGGTCATGTAACCACAAGCACAAATGTCATATATAGGCATTTCCAACATCCCCCAAAGTTTTTTTACGCCTCTTTGCCCCTCCCTCACCCCAGGCCCCTGATGACCCCTGACCTGTTTTCTGTTCCCCTAGTTTTAGATTCCATGCTAAATGGAATCATATAGTAAGCAGTGTTTAATGTCTGGCTTCTTTCCCTTAGCATAATGCGTTTGAAATTCATCCTTGTTGCACGTGCAGTAGCAGTGCTTTTGTTATTGCTGAATGGTATTCCTTTAAATAATATACTGCAGCTTGTATATCCACTTACTAGTGGACTGACATTTGGGTTGCTTCAAGTTTTTGTCCTTCAATTTCCAATTTTGTGGACATGTGCTTCATTTCTCTTGCGTGATACTTAGGAATAAGCTTTCTTTGTTTTATAGAAAGTGCACATAAACTTTAAGAAACTTCCAAACCATTTGCCAAAATGGCTTTATTATTTTGCATTCCTATCAACAATGCATGAATTGGTTCTAGTTGCTACACATTCTTGCCAACAGTTGATGTTGTCAATCTTTGTAATTTTTGACATTTTACTGGTTATGTAATGATATCTCATTGTGGTTTTTATTTGCATTTACCTAAAGATTGTGTTCATCTTTTCATGTGCTTATTTGCTATTCATATATGTTCTTTGGTGTAGTGTCATTCAAACCTTTTGTCCATCAAAAAATTTGGGCTGTATATCTATTTAATGTTGAGTGGTAGGGATTCTTGTATTTTCTGAATACCTGTCCTTTGTCAGATAAGTGCATTGTAATATTTTCTGTCAATCTGTGGCTTGTCTCTTCATTTCTTTAGCACGGCATTTTAAAGGACAAAACTTTTTATTTTAATGAAATCCAATTTATCACAATTTTTTTCTTTCATAGTTTATTACATTTTTGTGTTCCAAGAAATCTTGGTCTATCCCAACATCACAAAAAGTTTTTCCTATAAGTTTTCTGCTGGAAGTTTTATAGTTTTATCTCTTACATTTAGTTGTTTGGTTTATTTCATATTAATTTTTGTGTATGATGTGAGATAAGGGTCCAGTTTCTTTGATTGCATATATATATATCCAATTATTGCTTCATTGTTTTCTCAAAAGACTATTGTTCCCCCATTGAATTCCTTGTCCCTTCTGTTGTCAAAAAATAGTTAAAAAAGGAGGTGGGTGTGGCTCAAGTGATTGAGCTCCCGCCTACCACATGGGAGGTCCTTGGTTCGGTTCCCAGTGCCTCCTAAAGAAGACAACAAGCGGGTGCGATTGGCAGGCGCGGCAAGCTGACATAACAAAATGATGCAACAAGAGACACAAGAAGGAAAAACATAATGAGAGACACAATAAAGCAGGGAATGGAGGTGGCTTAAACAATTAGGCGCCTTCCTCCCACGTCAGAGGTCCCGGGTTCAGTTCCTGGTGCTTCAACAAAAGAAGACGAACAAACACAGGAAGTGCAAACAATGAGGAGGTGGGGAGAGATTAATAAAACAAATCTTTTAAAAAAAAGCTAAAAAATGTAACATGGAACTTTATAACACAGTAAAACCACATATAAAATTTGAATATGGGTAAAGTTGTATATGTAAGACCATTTTTCTTTGAAGCCGAAGAAATGTATGTTAATACTACAAAATGTTAATATCAGACAAAAAAATCATTATGCTAAGTGAAAGAAACCAGAAACAAAGTACTACATATTGTCCGATTCCATTTATATAAAATATAATTATAAATAAAGTTTTAAAGATGAAATTAGATTAGTGGTTATGTAGGGCTGGGGAAGGAATGCTAAGGGGTGTGGAGGTTTTTTTTTTGGAGTAATGAAATTGTTCTAAAATTTTTTGTGGTGATGAATGCACAACATTGTGATTATACTAAAAGCCATTGATTACACACTTTGGAAAGATCGTATGGTATGTGAATACGTCTCAATAAAACTGCTTAATAAATAAATAAATAAATGCACAAGAATTGCTAGAAATAGCAGCTATATACAGCAGGGGAAGCACAGAGAGATTGAGAGGTGAAGAATTTTCTTGTTTGTCTGTTTTTTATTAATTATTATTATTATTGAAATAATGAAAATGCTCTAATAATGATTAAAGTGATGAATGCACAACTATGTGATTATGCCATATTCCATTGATTGTACACTTTGGGTGAATTGCATGCTTTATTAATATGTATCAATAAAATTGATTTGTTTAAAAAAATTAAATGGAAAGGTGCAAAGATATAAACAGGGTTATATGCGAGATGATTAACATGGAAGAAGATAAGGAGATCCAGCTTCCATATTAGTGGTATTTAAGAAGAAAATCAAACAAATGGAAAAGTAAAAGACTTACGTAGTATTTATTATGTTCCCCTTGAGGTATATCTACACAATTCATCTCCATATGTTGTCTAAATGATCTTTTGTGAAAGAAACTCTAGCTGGGTTCAGATTATTGCTTGATATATTACTAGTTCTGTACCTTTGGAAAGATTATCTCATCTAGGGTGATTAGTTATCTCATTTATAAAGTGGAGGTAATAATAATAGCTATTTGTAGGCTTGCTCTGCTGTTTAAATGAGATTATTTACATAAAGCGCTTAGTGTTGTCCCTGGCACAAAACAGGCATTCCATAAATGTCCCCTATTACTATAATTTATCATTCCTAGGTCTCTTGAGTATCAGCACGAAGCAGGCAACATGTAACCTTACCCAAATGGCTTAAGTATAAGGGAAAATTTGTTGGATCTTGAAGAGTCTCAGGAATGATTTTACTAGGTTTGCTAGGGTTCAAATGACTATTCCGTTTTTTTTCTCCTTCTCAAAAGTACTTCTTCAGTGTTGGCTCCATATCTAGGCAGGAGCTCTCCTTGTGGTGTAAAATGGCTACCAGCAGCTTCCAGAACTTCATGCTTCATTCATATAGAAGTAAAAGAGCAAAAAAAAGTTTTACTGACCAAAATGTAACAGAAATAATGGGCTTCGTTAGGAATTAAACAGTTGGGTCACGGCCCCTCCTGAACCAGCCCCTATGCCTGGAGTCGCGGGTGAGATCATTTTCTTCCAAAACACTTGGGGTGTTTGTTAGGGTGGGAACCGTAACCAAGAGCGGGGGAAATGGGTGCTAGGCAGCCAAGAGTGGAAAATGTGACCAGTCTTATCTCATGCTGTGTCTCCTGACTGAGGTCACGGGCTCCCTGGAGCATGTGGAGAACTCTGCATTTTCTTGGCTAATTCCTCTTGTGATGGATGCTCTTTCACATGTGTATGTGTGTTGGCAAAATTTTTATGCATCAGTTCCATGCTGGTTTCTTTATGATTATTACTCATCTTCAAATGCAGGCCAATCATGTGCCTAAAAAGTTAATTAAAAGGTACTGTGGTTAGGAGTGGCTGTAGGTAACAGCAGAGCCCTTCAAGTCACGAGCTCGTTGTGCAGTCTGGCCAGAACTGCTTCTCCTGCCCTTTTCACTGCAGTTCACCTCCTGATGTCTCCCTTGGCTGGAAGACTGTATTGTGAATCTTCTCTTTCTCCCTTCCCTCCCCTCCCCGCCCCTCCCCTCCCCTCCTCTCCCTATTGACCTACTTAACTACATTTTTAAAAGAACAAACAGTTTTCATTTTTCCAGTGAATTTTCCTGTGTTTTAGCAGTGATGGCAGAAGGATGGAATCCTGGATCAACTTTTGACCAGTTCAGCCAGTACAGCTCAAGGAATGAATGGATGGAAAAATGTTTCAGTCTTTCCTTCAGCAGCTTAGTGAAAATTATTACTAGAGGACATCTAGTGGTGCTTTATAGAAGTTCACCTATGCTAAGAAATAGCTTATCTGAATATTGAAAGCACTCACTGTGCCAGCTAAATATAACACAGGCAGGACAGGCAAGGAAAAACCAAACCTGACCATCGCAAGCCCGACCGCCTTAATTCACCAGATTCTTTCACTGATATAAACAGAATAAACACGTTGAATTCATGATAATGCATATCTGTGTCTTTACTTATAGATAATCCAACACAGCACTCATCGTTTAGTAATAGAGTTGGTATGTTTTAAAAATCTCTTTAAACCATTCTCTAAGAATGGCATTTACACAGCACCTGAGAATTGGGGAAAGAGCATTGGTTCAGCGCCCGCAGGCTAATGCTCACGTGCCACTAGGTCTGGTGTCACTTAGAGCCGCTTCTGCTGTGTGTAACGAGCTAATCTTGGTTCCTGTCACCCTCTCGAGTCAGGACTTCTTGGAAACACCATGGGTTGGGCCCAGGCTGACTCCAGGAGACTCTCGCTCTCAGTCCCCAGGAGGCTGCTCGGTCTCAGCGTCTGGAAGCGTCGCAGACTGCGAACCTCATGACCCTCAGGTCTTGGCCGCCCTCTCCCCTTCTCTTGCTGTCGCCTCCTTCTCCTGCTACACGGAAGCTTTGCGAGGGCAGCCTTGCTGCTCATTTTTAATTTGTCTTGCTCGCTGATATGTCTAAGCACCTAGACAGTGCTCGGTTCATAAGGCGTATTTGTGGAATTCCAGTCTGTGCTTCCTGTCGTCCTTCACTGTGCTTCCCTCTCCAGTTCTTCCCCGCTGTTTTACCCCATTCCGTGGGAAACCCGCTGTCTTGACACCTGGGCTTTGAAAGTCCCTTCCACCTTATGTCATTGCCCCACTCTTCTTGTGTTTGGACATGGAGACGGTCCAGACTATCCTTCCGTGGCCCTGATGCCACTGCTACATCAATGCGGCCTCCTCGTGAGAGTCTCGCTTTCTAGCTATGCTGCTTTACATTCTTCCTCCTTTTCCTCACAGGTCGTGTTTGTCGGTCTCCCAGGTGCCCCTCCACCCTCTGAAGACCCTCAAGCTGACCTGAAGCCTTGTTTTTACTCCGAGCCCCGCTGTCTCCGCGGGTGGCTTCAGTGCCCATGTAGTGGGCCCACACACCACCCTACTCCTCAACTGCTTTTTTATTGTGGTTTTTGCTATTTTAAGCACTTTAAATGTGCAATTCAGTGGCTTTCATTCTTTTTTTCAGTGTTGTGCTACAATTTCCACCTTCCGTTACTAAAACTGTTTCATCGCCCCAAACGGAAGCTCTGCACTCTTTAAGCAGTAACTCCCCACGCCCCCTCCTTTCACTGGCTTCTCAAATTCTTTTGACCTTGATCTCCAAGGCAGGTCAGCCCACCACCATGACCAACTCTTCCGCCTGTGAAATATGTTTTACCAGCTTTACTGAGGTATAGTGGGCATACAATAAAACACGCATATTTAGCTGTACAATTGGATACATATTGTGAAACCACCAAAATCAAGATAATGAACATATCTTACCATTCCTAGGACTTTTGTCATGTACGCTTGTAATCTGTCCTTCCACCCCTAACCCCTCTCCAGCCTCAGGCAACCACTGATCTACTTTCTGTGTTTAATAGATTTTTGTATTTTACAGAATTTTACATACAGGGAATCATATAATATATACTTTTTTATCTGGCTTATCTAACTGAACATAATTATTTTGAGATTCATTTATATTGTTGTAGGTATCAACAGTTCATTTCTTTTTAATATTCCATTATGTAGCTATTCCACAAATTATTTATCTATTTACTTGTTGATGGACTTTGGGTTCTTTTAAGTTTCTATTACAAATAAAGCTAAAGAAACGCTTGCGTGTAAGTGTTTTTATGCTTTCATTTTTCCTGGTAAATAACCAGTAATGGAATAGCTGGGTCATATGATAGATTATGTTTAACATCTTAAGACACTAGCAACCTGTTTCCAAAGTGATTGTGCCATTTTGTATTCTCACCAGCAGTGTATGAGAGTCCCATTTACTCTATATTCTTGCCAATACTTGATAAGTCTGTCTTTAATTTTAGCTGTTCTAACATGTGTGCAGTAAGTAATATCTCATTGTGATAGTGATTTTATTTTGCATTTCCCTAATGACTAATGACAGTCATCTTCACAGTGCTAATGTGGCTTATATGTATCTTCTTTGATGAAGTGCCTGCTCAAATCTTTTGTCCATTTATTTATTATTTTATTTTTACAATACAGAGTTTTGAGAGTTCTTTATAATTTACAAACCCTTTAACGGACATGTGGTTTGCAAATATTTTTACTCAGTCTATGATTTGACTTTTCATTTTCTTAACAGTATCATTCAATGAACAGAGGGTCTTAATTTTGATAAAGTACAATTTATCTGTTTTTTTCTTTTATGGATCATGATTTTGGTGTCATATGTAAGAAATCTTTGCCAAACTCAACATCACAAAAATTTTGTCCTTTGTTTTCTTTTAGAAGTTTTATAGTTTTAGGTTTACAATTTAGGCTTATGATCCATTTTGAGTGAATTTTTTGTATGTGGGGAAAGATATGGATCAAAGCCCTTTTTTACCCGTTTTTATTTACACGTAGATAGCTAATTGTTCCAGCATAACTTGTTGAAAAGATTGCCTTTTCTCCAAAAAATTGCTTTTGCACCTTTGTCAAAAATCAGTTGTCCATACATTTGTGAATCTATTTCTGGATTCTCTAGTCTATTCCGTTAATGTATTTATCAACTTTACTAGAACTACAGTATGTTAATTCCTGTAGCTTTATAGTAAGTCTTGAAATCAGTTTGTGTTGTCTTCTAATTTTGATCTTCTTTTATAGAACAATTTTTGGTTGTTCTAGCCTTTGCATTTCCTTATGAATTTTAGTCATCTTGTCAATTTCTATAAAAAAGCCAACTGGGATATTGATTGAAATTGCTTTGACTCTAGATATCTTAACAATTTAGAATTGTCTGACCATGAACTCAGCATATTTCTCCATTTATTGTTATCTTCCTTAATTTCTCTCTGCAGTGTTTTATAGTTTCAATGCACAGGTCTTGTGCATTTTTGTCAGATTTGTCTCTAAATATTTTATATTTTGATGCTATCGTTACTTTTTACAATTTTTATTCCAATTTTTCTTTGCTAGTTTATAGAAATACATATTATATGTATTGATCTTGTATGGTACAACTATTCTAAACTCACTTATTAGTTATAGTTGCTTTATATAGATTCCATCAGATATTCTGCATGGACAATCAAGTCTGTGAGTACAGAGAGTTTTTACTTCTTGCTTTTGAATCTGGAAGCCTGCTATTTATTTTTCTTACCTTATTGCACTGTCTAGAAGAATTTCCGTTACAATGTTGAACAGGAGTCATGAGAGCAGACACCCTTGCTTTGTTCCTGATATTAGGGGGAGTGCATTCAGTCTTTCACCATGAAGTATTATGTTAGCTATAATTTTTTCATAGATGCCTTTTAGTTCTCTAGCAAATTGAAAGATTTCATAAGGAATAGATGTTGGCTTTTATCAAATGATTTTTTCCCATCAATTGAGATGACCATATAGTGTTCTCTTTTAGTTTGCTTACTTGATTTATTACATTAAATGATTTTTTTTGGATTTACAATTCAATTTACTATATAGAAATCATTTGGGTTTCATATTTTCAGCTAAATTTTGAACTGAGATTACAATATTGTTATTAAAAAAAAGATTGTTACATTAATTCAGTACTTTTTTAGCATACCAAATTGAAAAACATAGGTTCAAACTTCAGTTATATGGCTCTTCAAATACAATGCAGACATGTCTTACAAGCTATTGTTATCATTCACATGTGACACATGCAACTCTGAGCTGTTCACACAGGACTGCTCTCCTACAGAATTGGCAGAACTGATGTGCCTTGAAGCTCAAAGTTGAACAGTCAAGCTGAGGACTCAAAAGTTGCACCATCTTTAAAAAGGTTTGACATTTGTGGACCACAACAAAGTACAACATGTAAAGAAGATAGAGAACAATTTCTCCTCCTAATTACAGTTAAAAGAAGTTGCATGGTAGTTTGAAACTTTGTATAAAACCCCACATTTCCTTGGAAAAATCCATGGGGAATTAGATGACAATGGATTGGGGTCCTAAATTTTTTTAATTAATAGAACACATGAAATTCAAATGGGCATTAATCAAATAAAAAATAGTCTTAAGTACCTTCTGGTTTAAAAGATAGAAATTTATTAGAGATTCATGATCAATTTCTTTCTACCCTGAAATCAAGGAGTAAAAACCAGCTATTACGTGCATTCCAAATTTCTCCTATGTAGGATAGGTAGAATTTTCTGCCCATTGGCACGAAAGTGAGTCACATTTCTTCTTGGCAGACAGAAATTTCAAATCTGAACATAGACTAAATTAGGAAAAAATGACTGTTTATTTTATTACTATGGTGATTCTGAGATCTAGGATTCCTAATATACTAGCGGTGAGCAATGCAAATTCCTGACAACAACTGTCAGGTGAATGATGCTACTTCCCCTTCCACAACCACCATAAAATTTTAGTATCAAAAGAATTAAAAGTAATCACTAAGCTGAACAAATTGGAGATAAGTAACCAAGGGTATATATAGTTCAAAAAAAAACCAAAAAAGTTTGAAATCATTGCAATTGAGAAACGGAAGAAAAATAAATTTTACCTCCTGCCTCACCAACCCTGAATATAGGCGTAGGCCTTCTTTAAGTTTTAGTGCGCTGAAGAGTTTTCTGCAAGTTTATTTCCCTCCCCCCAAATTTACTGAAAGTATTTAATAGAATCTTCCATTTCAGCCAAAAGATTTGTAATTCAAAGATTTACTAAGGTACTCTATGCAGCATTCTTTCTATACAGAAACACCTATTAGTTATTACAATTGGTTTATGCAAGATTAACAATTTTGGTGTTAAAATTGTTAAACATCGTGCTTACTGCATATCAACTCTCCAACATTAACCGATTTTTGAATGTTAACCCAAACTTGTGTTCCTGGGCTAAACCCTTCTTGGCCATGATTTAAAATCCTTTTTATATATATTGTGGGTTTTATTTGCTAATTTTTGTTAAGTTTTACATCTATATTCATAAAAGATATTGGTGTATAGTTTTATCATAATGCCTTTGACTGGTTTTGGAATCAAGGAACTATTAGCCTTATAAAATGAATTGGGAAGTATTCCCTCCTGTTCAATGTTCTGGAAGATTTTGGTATGTCTTTGGCATTAGATCTCTTTTAAATATTTGGTAGAATTTGTCATGAAAGACCTCTAATTCCTTGACTTTTCCCTAGCAGTTTCTTTCTGTGGGTTTTTTTTTTTTTTCTTTTCTTTTCTTTAATTCACTAGACTTCTTTGTTTGTAGCTTCTATCCTTCTCTTGAAAATATCTTCAACTCTGTTACTATGTTTTCCAGGCACTGGCCAATGTGATTTGCTCTTTTAATTTCTAGATCTGGACCAATGATCACTGCTGGAGGAAAATAGAAAGCCATGCAGACTGGAGCCACTAAACCTTCATAGCCTATAACTTTCAATGGATCTCCAAGGTTATCCCACAATCCCTTTATATTGTCCAATTCAGTTCTGACTCCAACTCTCCACAGCATCCATTTGAAATCTCCACTTTTTAAAAATCATCCCACCTTGCCACATCTCCCTTCAGTTTCAGCAAAGAATCTTGCTTAGTACTTTTGGAAACTTTTTCCACTTCTGGCATTCTCTCTGTAAACGTCAACGTTTGTTTCTGCTTTTCCCTGCCTGAGGTCAACACTAAAGGATTTCCTATGCTGTGGATTCCATTCCTTTCTGCCTCCTTCCTTATACCTTCTTTATCCTATGTGTCCTCAGTCTTTTTCTCTAAGTATGCTTATATGTTTTCTACCTCAAAAAACATGTAACAAGAAACAAGTTAATGAACCCCCCTTGCACTAACTTGCTCATCTAGGATCAGCCTCGTTATCTTCTTCCTTCTTTGAATACTGCATTGCTCACCACGTACATTTCCCTGCATTTCCTGAGTCCTTCAGCTCCTGAGATCTGGCTTCTTGAGTCATACTTCACTGAAATAATTCTAGTCACTGCCTTTGTGTAGCCCACAATCTACACTTGATGACAGACATACAAAATTAAACAATTAATTACAAAACAAGTGCTGACTCCTTTCCCAGGTTTGGATTAAAGTACCTCTTATTGCATTTTTTCTTTATTCCTTTTGTAACACTCGCAGCCCGGTGCTTCAATTATGTTTTCATTTCTTTTTATCTTTAATAAATTGGCATATGTTTAAAGGTGGATATTGTATCTAGTTCACCGTTTTAACATACCCATACTGTAAAACAGTAAGCATTTGATAAAGTTACTTAAATAATGCAAATGAATAAAGAAATGCAAGAGGAGTCATTCTCTATCCTCAAAAACTTATAATAGGAAATTTATAGCAATAAATATATACATTGAGTGGAAATTCAAAAATTCTTCCTGCAAATCATTTTTTACAGAGATTTAGAGAGATTTCAGACTACTTTATACCCACCCAGGACAAAAACTTAAACAGAAGTATAATTATAAATATTTGGAGGGTAGGCTCAGATATTGTTGAAGAATCCAGATATAGACTATTTTAGAAGGAACCTATTTTTAATTTGTTTCTCAGGAAATACAGTGTAGGCGACATCACACTAATTCTCCCTTCTCCAGGAATTACCACCCGTGCAGAGAGGTGAGCTCCCAGGGGCTGTTAGCACAAAGCAACTGCTCCCTTGTTCACTGCTGACTATCTAGGAGAAGGTGCCTTAACCAAGCTGCACCAATCAGATTCTCTCTCACAGAAATTCAGAGTTTGGGAAATGAGAGACAGAAAGTGACTGGAGCTGTTAAAGAAGAAAAAAAGCCAAGTTCCAAGTATTTGTGAATGAAAGTGCCTGCTTCAGGATTCCAGCCTGGCAGAGCTTTATAAAGCAACCTACCTTGGATCTCTTTGAAAACCATACCCCCATTTTATATTGAGACTCAGAATAATGGCCAATAAAAAGTATGTAAATACCACATTTTGTTTACACATTTATTAGTTGATGGACACTTGGGCTGATTCCATATTTTAGCAATTGTGAATAATGCTGCTATGAACATTGGTGTGCAAATGTCAGTTTGCATTTTTGCTTTCAGTTCTTCTGAATATATTCCTAGTGATGGAATTGCTGGATCATATGGCAGTTTTATATGCAGCTTCTTGAGGAACTGCCAAACTGTCTTCCACGGAAACTGTACCATTCTACATTCCCACCAACAGTGAATAAGTGTCCCTACTTCTCCACATCCTCTCCATCACTTGTATTTTTTTTTAATAATGGCCATTTTACAAGGTATAAAATGGTATCTCATTGTAGTTTTGATTTGCATTTCCCTAATAGCTAGTGATGTTGAACATTTTTTCATGTGTTTTTTGGCCATTTGTATTTCATCTTTGGAAAAATGTCTATTCAGATCTTTTGTCCATTTTTAATTGTCTTTTTATTGCTGAATTGTATGCTCTCTTTATATAATATGGATATCAAACTCTTATTGGATTTGTGGTTTTTTTTTTTCATTGGTCATGCTCTGGGTATAAGATTGAAGAACCTGCTGCCTACCATAAGATTTTGAAGATGTTTCCCTACATTTTCTTCTAGGAGTTTTATGGTTGTTGCTTTTATATTTAGGTCCTTGATCCATATTGAATTAATTTTTATATAAGGTGTGAATGGGATCCTTTTTCTTTCTTTTGGATATGGACATCCAGTTTTCCCAGCCCTGTTTGTTAAATGGACTGTTTTGGCCCAGCTGGGTAGGCTCAACAGCCTTGTCAAAAATCACTTGACTGTGGATATGAGGGTCTGTTTCTGAGTTCTTGATTTGGTTCCATTGGTCAATCTGTCTGTCTTTATGCCAGTACCTTGCTGTTTTTACCATGGGAGCTAAAGTATAAGCTTTAAAGTCAGGAAGTGAGAGTCCTCCAGCTTTGTTCTACTCTTTAAAGATATTTTTGGCAATTTGGACCCCCTTGCCCTTCCAAATAAATTTGATAATTGGCTTTCCCATTCTGCAAAAAAGGCTGTTGGGATTTTTATTGGGATTGCATTGTATCTGTAAATCAGTTTGGATAGAATTGGCATGTTAACAATATATAGTCTTCCAATCCATGAACATGGAATGTCCTTCCATTTATTTAGGTCTTCTTTGGTTTCTTTTAGAAATGTTCTGTAGTTTTCAGAATACAGTTCGTTCATGCCCTTGGTTAAGTTTACTCCTAAATATTTTATTCTTTTAGCCACTATTATGAATGGAATTTTTTTCTGACTTCCTTCTCAGATTACTCATCGTTAGTATATAGAAACAGTACTGATTTTTGCCTGTTAAACTTGTATCCTGTCACTTTGCTGAAATTGTCTATTATTTGTGGTGGCTTTCTTGTGGATTTTTTGGGATTTTCTAGATATAGGCTAATATAAGCAAATAGCAAAAGTTTTACTTCTTCCTTTTCTATTGGGTGTCTTTTATTTCTTTTTCTTGCCTAGTTCATTGCTTTAGCTAGAACTTCTAGCACAATATTGAATAACAGTGGAGACACTGGGCATCCATCTTTGTCTTGTTCCTGATCTCAGCAGGAAAGATTTCAGGCTCTCACCGTTGAGTAGGACTCTAGCTGTGGGTTTTTCATATATGCACTGAACTATTGAGAAAGCTTCCTTCTACTTGTATCTTTTGGAGTGTTTTTATCAAGAAAGGATGCCATATTTGTCAAATGCCTTTTCTGCATCAATCAAGAGAATCATGTAATTTTTCTTCTTCGATTTATTAATGTTGTTTATTACACTAATTGTTTTCCCTGTGTTGAACCATCCTTGCATACCTGGGATAAAAGCCACTTGATTGTGGTGTATCATTCTTTTAATGTGCTTTTGGATTTGGTTTGCAAGTATTTTGTTGAGGATTTTTGCAAATATATTCATTAGAGAAATTGTTCTATAATTTTCTTTCTTCGTTGTATCTTTATCTGGTTTTGATATTAGGGTCATGTTGGCTACAGAGAATGAGTTTGGTTGTTCTTTCCTGTTCAGTTTTTTGAAAGAGTTTGAGCAAGATTGGTATTAGATTGTCTTTGAACAATTGGTAGAATTCACCTGTGAATCCATCTGGCCCTGGGCTTTTCATTTTGGGGAGGTTTTTAATGACTGTTTCAATCTCATTACTTGTAATTGGTTTTTGAGGCTTTTATTTCTTCTAGGGTCAGCATAGGTGGTTTGTGTGTTTCTAGGAATTTGTCCATCTCATCTACATTGTCTAGTTTTTTGGTGTAAAGTTGTTCATAATATCCTCTTATGATCTCTCTTATTTTCTGCAGGGTCAGTGGTAATGTCCCCCCTCTCATTTTTTAAAATTTATTTATGTCCCTCTTCTCTCTTTTTTCCTTTTTCAGTCTAGCTAAGGATTTGTAAATTTTGTTGATTTTCTAAAGGAGCCACCTTTTGTTTTAGTTGATTCTCTGTATTGATTTTTTTTTCTTGATTTCATTTATTTCTGCTCTAATCTTTCTTTCCTTTGGCTCGGTTTGGGATTAGTTTGCTGTTCTTTTTCTTGTTTGTCCAGGTACAGTTGGATCCTCAATTTGAGCTCTTTCTTCTTTTTTAATGTAAGCATTGAGGGCTTTAAATTTCCCTCTCAGCACTGCCTTTGAGGTGTCCCATAGGTTTTGATATGTTGTGTTTTCATTTTCATACATCTCAAGATATTTACTGAATGCTCTTACAATTTCACCTTTGAACCACTGGTTATTTAAGAGTGTGTTGTTTATTTTCCATATATTTATGAGTTTTCCCTTATTCCTTCCATTATTGATTTCCAGCTTCATTCCATTATGATCAGAGGAAGTGTTTTGTATAATTTCAATGTTTTTATTTTTATTAAGACCTGTCTTGTGACCCAACTTATTGTCTATCCTGGAGATGGATCCATGAACGCTTGAAAAGAATGTATATCCTGCTGTTTTGGGATTGTATAATGCTCTATAAACATCTGTTAGGTCTAGTTCATTTACCATATTATACAAGCTCTGTTTATTTATCCAGATATTCTATCCAAAATTGAAAGTGGCGTATTGAAGTCTCCAACTATTATTATAGAGACATCTATGTCTCCCTTCAGTTTTGCCAGAGTGTGCATCACGTGTCTTGGGGCACCCAGGTTAGGTATATAAATATTTATTATACTTGTTTTTCTTGGTGAATTGTCCCTTTGTATAATATATAATGACCTTCTTCATCCCTTATAACAGTTTTGCATTTAAAGTCTATTTTCTGATATTAGTATCGCTACTCCAGCTCTTTTTTGGGTACCATTTGTGTAGAATATCTTTTTACAACCTTTCACTTTCAACGTGTTTTTGTCCTTACGCCTGAGGTGAGTCTCTTTTAGACAGCATATAGATGGTTCATATTTTTTATCCTATCAGTCTATGTCTTTTGATTGGGGAATTGAAGCCATTAGCATTCAATGTTATTACTCTAAAGGCTTTATTTATTTAGTCCATTTTATCCTTTGGCTTTCCATTGTTAAATCTTACTGTTGTCTGTCTTTTTACCCTTTAATTTATCCTTTCCAATAATCTTCATTTCTCCACTCTTCTCCAAGTCTCCTGCCCTTGTTTTTTCCTTTCAGGCTGCAGTAGCCCTTTTAGTATCTCTTTTAATTCTGG
>JAQZBX010034072.1:0-25136 GCA_029593785.1 Cabassous unicinctus
AAAAAAAAAAAAACAGTGAAACAAAAATAATAACAGAATTCTGGAGGGATTGCAGAGTTAGTACCACCCACCATCAAGGATTTGAAGGATTCAGAGGTGGTGGGAGATTCTTATCTCATCTCCTTCATGTCTCCTATTGGGTTGTGCAGTAAACAGATGGATCATGGAGGATGACAATGGTTTATCATGAATGTAACCAGACGCTGACTCCAATTGCAGCTGCTGCTCCAGAAATGGTTTCATTGTTTTAGCAAATGAACACATCCACTGGTAAGTAGAGTGGAAGTTTGGAGTATGTACCCCAGAAAAATATGTTCTTAATCTTAATGCACTCCTGTGAGTGTGAACTCATTGGAAATAAGACCTTTGAAGATATTATTTTTAGCTAAGGTGTAGCCAACTGAATCAGGATGGGCCTTAATCCTATTACTGAAGGCCTTATAGAGAAAGCCACATGGAGAAAGCCATAGGAAAAGGCTGGAAAGAAAAGGAACCCAGAAGAGAAAGGAGATGACATCATCATGTGTACTGACATTTGAGAGACAAGCCGAGGACCCAAGGAATGCCATTAGCCAGTTCCAGAACAGTCTTCAAAGACAAAGTATCTCCTTACTGACAACTTGATGTTGGACTTCTAATTTAAAAAGTGTGTGCCAATAAATTCCTATTGTTAAAGTCAACCCATTGTATGGTTTTAGGAGTTGGGAAGGTAACATCCATGATATGCAGCTATTGATCTGGCAAAATCTTTTTTGTTTTTGTTGTTACCTATTAGTAAAGATCACCAGAATAAATTTGGTTTCAGCTGGCAATGCCAGAAAGAAATCCATCTTCCTTGTCCTACTTCAAGTGTATATAAACACTCCAGGCTTATTTGATAATCACCTCTAGGTAACTTGATCTCCATTTCCTTCCAAAAGACATCACACTGGTCCATTCTATTGATGACATTATGCTGATGCGACCTAGGGAGCAAGAAGTTTCAACTACTCTAGACTTATTGGTAAAGCATTTGCATGACACAAGGTGGTAGACAAATCAACAAAAACTCAAGGACCTTCCACTCAGTGAAATCTAGGAGTCCAGGAGTGCAGGTCATTTCTAGATATCCCCTCAAAGGTGGGAATTTTTATCTTTGGATTTTGGAGGCAACATATTCCTCATTTGGGTGTGGTATTCTAGCCCATTTATCAAATGACATGAAAAGCTGCTAATTTTGACAGGTGACTGGGACAAGAGGGGACTGTTCAACAATTAAGACTGCTGAGAAAGCTGTGTTGTCAATTGGGCCATATGATCCAGCAGATCCAATGGTGCTGGAAGTTTCTATGACAAATAGAGCGGCTGTTTGGAGCTTTTGGCATAACCCTTAGGGGGATTCACAATGCAGACCCTTAGGAATTTGGAGAAAATAACCATCCTGCCCTCCTCTGTAGATATGGTGTCTCCTTGTGAGACACGATATCTACAATATGTGTCTTAGTAGAGACCGAATCCTTGCTTAACCAGGGACCACCAGGTTGACATGATAATTTAGTTGCCTATCATGAGCTGGTTTATTTTCTGATCCACCAAGACATTAAATTGACGTGCACAGCAGTACTGTACCATCAAATGGACTTAATATATAAGAGATATGACTCATGCTGGCCATGAAGGCAAAGGCAAGCTGCAGGAGGAAGTTACCCAAGTGCCCATGGCTCCCACTCCTGCCTCATTGCCTTCTGTTTTCCAGGCAACAACAATGGCCTCAGGTGGAGAACCCCATGATGAGCTGACTGAGGAAGGAAAATTTGCATCTTGTTATGAAATTTTTCTTCATGATATATGGGCACCATCTGTAATTGGACAGCGGCAGTGCAACATCTCCTTTCTAAGATATCCCTGGAAGGCAGTGGTGAAGGGAAATCCTTCCACTGGGCAGAATTTAGAGCAGTGCACCTGGTTATACATTTTGTTTTAAAGGAGAAATAGCAAGAAGTGCATTTGTATACTGATTTATAGGTTCTGTCCCAAGATTTGGCTGGATGATCAGGGATTTAGAACTAACATGAATGGAAAATTGTTGACAAAGATATCTTGGGTAGAGGTATATGTATAGTCCTTACCAAATGGGCAAAAACAGGAAGATATTTGTATTCCATGTGTATGCTCATCAGAGGATGACTTTAACAGAGGAAGATATTAATATTAAGGTGAAAAAGATGACTGACCCTGTGGTTACCAGTGGCCTCTTTCATCAACCACTCCTCTCATTGCTTAATGGGCTCATAAACAAAATGGCCATGGTAGTAGGGATGGAGTTTATGCATGGACTCAGGAACAAGGATTTCCCCTCACCAAAGCCAACCTGGCTATGGCCACTGCTGAGTGTCCATTCAGCCAGTAGCACAGACCAACACTCAGTCCCTGATATGGCACCATTCCCCAAGGTGATCAGCCTGTTACCAGGTAGCAATTTGTTTACATTAGACAACTTTCATAATGGATGGTGCTCTGTTTTGCTTTGTTTTGTTTTCTTACAGGAATAGAGCTGTACACTGGATATGAATCTATCTTCCTTGCAGAAGATGCTACTTTATGACTACCATCTGTGGACTTACAGAATGCCTTATCCAATGCCATGGTTTCTGTGGCAGTTTGAGATTATTTTATGAATCCTCAAAATAGAAAGATTATGTTTGCAACCTAATATATTCGTCTGGGTATGATACCCTTTGATTGCATTAAATTCAGCTGAGGTGCCTTTGCTTATATTACCTGTTACAATTAAGGCTTTGAAGCAGCTAATTCATAGGGCAGGACTCAAGTTGAGTCCCTGCCCCCTTGCTGGGTCTAATATAAAGGAACTCACATGGACTGACAGACCTGGAAGAGAGAACTAGTCATTTTGATCTGGCTATGTTTCAGAACAAAGTCTCAAATAGCTAAATCCCCAGGCAGAAATGGACCATTTGCCTTATAACTTACAGCTGACCTTGGAAAGAGAGCCAAGATTGATATAAGAAGCCCTGAGAGACAACCCCTATGCCAACCTGCAGCTGATATTGGGAAAAAGCTGGGCTCATGGATGCTCAACAGGAAGAGGAAGCCTGGAGGGGAAGGCAGAGACCAGCAGAGATCACCCACCATTTTGCTTCAATGCATAGCAACTGACTTTGGTGAGGAAGAACCTCTTATGGTACCTTGAGTTGGATTTTCTGCAGACTTAGGACTGTAACTTTTACCCAAAATAAATAGCCTTTATAAAAGCCAATGGATTTCTGGTACTTTGCTTTGGCACCCCTTTGGCAGACTCATACATTATCCCACCCAGCATTGCTTTTGATAAAGGAATCCACTTATCAACAAAGGAAACATGGGAATGGGCACATGCTCATGGAATTCACTGAGTTGACAATATTCCCTATTGTGTGGATACATCTGGATTGATAAATTAATCGAATGGCCTTTCAAAGACTCAATTATTCTAGTAGCAGGATGGCAATAACTTTGCAGTGCTGTGGCAATGTTCTCTAGGAGGCTGCATGTGCTCTAAATCAATATCCAGTCTATTTTGCTATTTATTCCTTAGCCAGGATTCACGGGTCCAGGAATCAAGGTATGGAAATGGGAACAGGACCACTCACTATTACTCCTAGTTATTTATGAGAAAACTTTTGCTTCCTATATCTTCAGCATTCTGTTTTGTTGGTTTAAATGTCTAATTTATATAAGGAAGAGTGCTCCCATGTAGAGATACTACAATATTTCCATTAAACTGGAAAAGAAGATTATCAATGGACCACTTAGGGCTCTTCATACCTTTGAATCAACAGAAAAAGAAATAATAGTCTGTACTGGCTTCAGGGAATAATCCTGATTATCAAATGGAAACAGAACTACTACTATGCAATGTAGCTAAGGAAGAGTTTGCCTGGAATACAAGACATCCCTTAAGACATATTTTAATACTACCATGCCCTGTGATTAAAGTAAATGGAAAACTGCAAAAACCCAACCCAGGTAGACTATTAATAGCCCAGACCTCTCAGAAGTGAAGAATTGGGTCACTACACCAGAAAAAGAACCATGACTAGATAAGGAATTTGCTGAGAGTACAGTGAGTATGAGATGGTAGAGGAAGAGGTAATTTTAAATATGAGCTATGACAACAATAGAAGTCTCAGAAATAAGGAGTGCTCTAGTTATTTCTTCCTTGCTTTGTTATGACTGTTTGCTTATATACATAAAGAAAATATCTTTGTTTTTTTCCTCCCTTATTCCTGTGTCATACAAAATAAATTGTTTTAATTTTATGTTATAGTGTTTAAGTTATATCAAGGAAAATAATTAATATTGCCTATGTACTTGCATCCTCTTCTGGGGAAAGTGTGTATTTCTTGTAGTAAGCAAGGCAGTTGAATTATGTTAGGTGAAAGTATGTCTCTGTTATTGACTTTGTTTAGAAATTAAGTATCATTTAAGATGATGTGTGGGGGTGACAAGTTTACTAGTTGTGGATTGTGATGGTTAATTTCATGTGTCAACTTGGCTGGATAGTGTGTCCAGCTCTTTGGTCAAGAAAACATTGGACTGAATGTTACTGTGAGGGTATTTCATAGGTGGATATAAATTAATATTCAGTTGATATCATTTGGCTGATTGCATCTGCAATCAACAATGGAGATTGTCTTCAGCAATGACAGGAGTCTCCTTATCCAATCAGTTGGAGTGCTAAAGGAAACACTGAGTATTTCATTAGTTAGAATGAAGAATTTCTATCTCTATTTCAAGTATCCATTTTCTGTGGAGGATTTCACCATCACTTTCATTGGAATTTCCATTGTGCAACTTCACTGAGTTTCTAATTCTTGTCTTCCCTATGGAATTTGTACTTACTAATCCACATGCTTTCATGAACCAAATCTCATCACAAATCACTTAATATTTACATATATATGTAAATATAACCTATCTCTCTATCTATTTATCTATCAGTTATCTATCTATCTATCTGTCTATCTATCCATCCATCCATCTATCTATCATCTCTTTCCTGCTAGTTTCATTTCCCTGGAGAACTCTAACTAAAACATCTTGGTAATCAACTTTAAAAAGTGCAAGAAGTACATGCAGATAAGGTACTCCTTATGTATTGAAGTTTCATCATTGGGGGCCATCCTGTTCTTAACCTTCTCTGATACTATCTCTCACCTTACCCCCTTTTACTCATCCCCTGCCACTCTGCCTTCCTTGTTGACCTTGAACATCCAATGAAGCCTTTTCCATAGGGCCTTTGCCCTGGACACTCCCTCTGATAATCATAAGTATCTGATACCCTTGTCCATCCTGCCATCTGCATCTTGAGATCTCTCTTCAAATGTTTTCCCACCTGCCAGCTTTGCCTGAACATTGAGCACTCCTTCTGAAGCTCTCAATTTTACCTGTTTTCATTTCATTTTAGTAGCTGTAACCATGTGACATGTAATATGAGTATGATTTTATTAATTTATTTAATTTCTCCATCATCAGATTGCAGGTAACTTTTGTTTTCAGCACATTATTACCATTGCTTATTCAATGTATATGGATGAGATGGCCTGAATATTCATTCCACAAATGAATGAATGAATTTCCATAAAAATCATACACTGTATTAAAGATTGGGAAATATTTTGAAAGTAGGAGAACCTTTCCCATTTAGAGATGACACTATCTGCTTAGATTTGATAAATAAATACAAAATTAAATTCTGGACTTCAAAAATATTCATTATAGATAGGTTACTAATGGTTGTTTGTTTGAAAATTAGTCATGTTCTTTCTCTTTTTCTGGATAGTTACATAAAACACATGGAACAAGGAAATGATACAAGAATTTCAAAATTTCTCCTTTGGGGATTTTCAGAGGAACCAGAATTGTAGTCCTTCCTCTTTAGCCTCTTTATGTTCATGAAACTGACCACCATCTTTGGGAACCTGTTCATCATACTGGTCACCATCACTGGCTCCCACCTCCATAAAACTTTGTACTTCTTCTTCTTCAAACTGTCACTTTGTGACATCTGTTTCACCTGCACCATTGTCACAAAGATGTTAATGAACAAAGATCTGAATCATTATGCTTGAAGTCTGCCTCATGCAGATCTACATTTTATTTTCTCTTTAGAAGGTTGGATGACTTCCTTCTTGCTGTGATAGCTTGTGACTGCTTTGTGGCCATTGGTCACCTTCTGCACTATACATTCATCATGAACACCTGACTCTGTGTCTTGCTAGTTCTGGGGTCCTGGATCCTGAGTGCCCCGCATTACTTGTTACAATGTTTAGTGACATTACAGCTGTCTTTTCATAAACACTTGGAAATCCCCCACTTTTTTGTGACCTTGATCAGATGATCTCACTTTCCAGTATGGTGTAATATGTAAACCACAATGTAAACCATCTGCCTTAGTTAGTAGCAATACATCAATATATATATATTTATTGATTGTAACAAATGTACCATATTCATGTAGGATGTTATTAATAGGTGGTGATGTGGGGGCAGGGAGGGAATGGGGTGTATAGGAATCCACTGTAGTTTCTATGTGACTTTTCTGAAACCTAAAGCTTCTTGGAAAATAAAATTTAAAAAAAGACAAGGGAAATATACAGAAGAAATTCTCTCTCTCTCTCTCTCTCTCTCTCTATCTATCTATCTATCTATATATATAGTAAAAACAAATATTACAATGATGAATGATACAAAGCAAAATTTTATTTTTGTAATTTTATTTTTAAAATTTGATTATTGTTTATTTTGTTGGCCTTGTTTTTCTGTTGCAGGAGAGTGGTAGCAGTGGTAGGGAAGGATCACTGGTCCAGGGTGTCAGTGGTGGGGGGATATGTGAGTGTGTCCCTGGGGCATGACTTTATGGAGTGTGAGTATGTTTATATGGTCATGGTGTGTTGTCTCAGTGAATGGAAATCCACAGAGGAAATGATGGAATATTGAATTCTCATCCTGGGGAGTCCTGCTACATTCTCTCATAGAGTGGCAAGAATCCCTGGAGTACATGGGCAGTGCCTAGCAAAGGAGTGTGGACCAATGCACCAGGCCCTTAATATTCATGGTTGTACTTAGGAAATTTTTTGTGTGTGAAATTGGAATTTAGCCTGGCAACATATATTGCCTAAGAGTTACCTCCTGTGGGCCTCTTTGTTGTTCAAATGTCACCTTCCTCTGAGCCAAATTCAGCATACAAATTCACTGCCTTCCCATCAATGTGGGACATGAATCTTGGTGATGAGCCTCCCTGGCACTGAAGGATTATTATTACCAAGCTCCAACTAGCAATGCATTTGGAGATAGACCTAGACCAAAAGGGGAAAATATTAAATGCAAATGAGTTTTTATGACTAAGTGATTTCATTGTGAGTTGGCAGGTCATTCCAGTGGATATGATTATGTACATCTCAATAGGATATCACTGATAGCCACAGTAAACAGTGCCTCAAGTAGAGTTGCTCCTGGGGACTCTAGAGACATCTAGATACTATAGACAGGACAGAGAACCCTAGGAAATCAGCATCCTATCAGTGGGCATTGCCTTGGAATACATGATAACACATCTCCCCCAATATATCAGAGTTAAATTCATTTATAATTTTCTCATAAATGGCTTTTCTGCCCCACTTATTTGAGCCTATAATTAGCAATATACCCATTAAATACATGTCCCATAGACTTAAATCTTCTAACTTTTCATATGTTGAGTGAACCCAGAAACTCAGTAGAGTTGCAGCCAACACCTACTCTCCAGTTCATCACACTCACCAAGGACAAACAACACAAGAATGATGATGAACAACAACTATCTGAAGAAGTAGAAAGTATCAAAAACTGCAAGCAAGAGAGTTGCCCAATGGGATCTACACTCCATCTTAATCATCCTCAAATGCTCAAGATAAAGGAATGGAGAAAAATAAGGGGGGGTGTAATTACGGATGAATGTAGAGTTATTATTATTCTAGAATTGGAAGAATTTGGAATATTGATATAAAGACAATGGTCAACAGATGTTCTGAGGGGAGGTAGAGGGAAAAAGATGTGTAAAATATGGGATTTTTGAAACATTGGAATCATTCTGCATGGTATTGCATTGACAGTTACGAACCACTATACATTTTGTCAAAATCTTTAAAATGTGCAGTGCAAAGTCTAAAATATAATGTAATCTATAGACCATTTTTAGTAGCAATGCTTCAGTACATGAGCATCAATTGTAACAAATGTACCACATTAATGAAAGATGTTAATGGAGGAAATTGTGAGAGGGGGAGGTGGTGGGATATAGGGGAATCCCCATTATTTTTTGATGTAACATTTATGCAATCTAATGTTCCTTTAAAAATAAAGAAAAATTTAAAAAATCAATTCATTTAATGAGAAATTATAGCAATTTTTTTAAAAAATTGAAGTATATCATTCATACATGAACATACATAAAAATAAGAGTATAATAAAAGTTGTGAACTTATAAAACAAACATGCATAACATCATACAGGCGTCCCATACATCAACCCACCACCAACATCTTGAATTGTTGCAAGATATTTGCTACAAAGTATGAAAGAATATCATCAAAATTTTGCTACTAACTATAGACCGTATCGCATTTTTGGTGTATTTTCTCCCAACCCACCCTATTATTATTTAATAAATTTTTATTACAGAAGTTGTGAACTTACAAAACAATTATGCACATGTGTAGAATTTCCATACAACATCCCTTCATCAACACACTACACCATGGTGGAACATTTGTTACAGATTATGAGATAATGTCATCAGACTATTACAAAAACCATCGTCCATAGTGTAAATTTGGCACACTTTTTTCCATGCTCCTCCATTATTCACACAGTACATCTTTGGCATAGATGCATTAATATTACAGTATTGCTGTTAACCACAGTCCATAGTAATTTCTTTTTCATCAGAGAGTTTTTATACTTACAGGGCATATGAAGATCAGAAAATTATAAGGTCCAGCCTAAATGGAATTTACTACTTATGCAATTAAAATAATCATGCCTCATCTACAGGTAAATGCTTATATTTACATGTATTAATTTTAGGAATAGAGGTTTTTGGAGTATATCATGTTTCATTACTGAACATGGATGTACTAAAATGTTTAAAAGCCTAAGTATAGAACAGAATATATATGAAATACTTTAATCAGAGATCAATAACCTCCTTCTGCAAAGGTTCAGTAATAAATATTTTGCATTTTGCATGCCAGAGATTTCTGTGGAAATTAAGGAATTAAATATTTGTGGCATGAAAGCAACCAGAGACAAGCCATAATTGAATGGGCTAGGATGTCCTTCAATAACAGCTTATTTAAAAGAAACTGATAAAGGGCCAGAAATGGCCTCCTGGCTATAATTTAGATTAGAATCCAGTCCTGTAGAAATGATGTTTTAAAAATGTTAAAATCAAGATGTGGTTATTTTATGATGATTCCAAAATTAGAACACAAGCAGTTGAGTACAACCAAGATTGATGAGCTATATATCTGAACGTTTTGAGTCATGAGAGTCTTCCAATGGCCCCATTCCTGAGATGAGTCTACACCTCCTGCCCTGAAGCCTTTCCATGGGTTCTTCATGCCACTGTTCTTAGACTGGATGTGAAGGGTTTCAGCATAGTGATTACCATGGAGTACTTCACTGAGGACACTTGAACTGTCATAGAGGATGTGGCCACAGAATTCAGGAGAATGAAAAGGCATGTGCCATAGAAGGGAGATAAAATCAAGAGGTGAATAAGATTGATAATTAAATTATACTTAATTTTTGTAATTAAGGAAATTCATAATCTCCTTAGCAGAGAAAACTCCCAGAATAGAGAAGACAATAGGAGAGTTGGAGAAAAATATTCCAGTTAAATGAATCACAGCCAGCACACCAGTTGTAAAAATACATTGTTACTAATTAGGGTGTTGTTACAGTTGAGCTTGATTTCTTCAAGGAAGTTCATATAAATAGTGAGGAATTTAAATTATTAAAAAAAAAAAAGAAAGCCATGGCTGATCAAGTTTCAGGAACCTCCCCCAGCTCTCTGACCAGCAAGATCAGGAGAAGAAACTGAAAAAAAACCTTGGGTTCCTCATACATACTAGTGTAGTGTAAGAGGTGACAGATGGTCATGAAGATGTCATATACCATCAAGGTCAGGAGTTATGTTTCCAAAGTGCAACAATATTGAAAATTTGGGTTACACACCCAACATAGGTAATGCTGGATATTCCATAGCATCTCAGAGAAGATGGTGGAGATGAAAAAGTAATCACAAAAAAAGCAAGTTGGAGAGGAAAAAATATATAAGCATGGGTTTTGGGATTCTGAGCTGATGGCCAGGATAATGAGCAAGTACCCAGTGACTGTGACCAGATAGGTGGACAGGAACAGTCCAAAGAGAAAGGTGTGAATATCTGGGTACTCAGAAAGTCCCAGGGGAAGAAATACTGGAAGCCATGTGTGGCTTCCTGATTCCACATAAAGCAAGTGTCTACAAAAGTGAAGAAGAAGCAACAGTAAATGAAATTCCATAGTCAAGGTTGGCCCATGGTATGTATAAGATCTTATTCTTTTTTATGACTAAATAGTATTCAGTTATATGGAGGTATCATATTGTGTTAATCAATTCATTGTCACTGAGCATTTAAAGTGTTTCCTTATTTGGATATTATGCAAATCCATAGAGATAGAATCTAGATTAGGATATGGGGGATGGGGAAGAGGAAGTGGGGAGTTATTGCATAATGGGTAAGAATTTCTGATTTGGATGATGACAATGTTTTTAGTAACGTGTTGATATTAGGACAAGTTTTTAATGTAATTAATGTTAATTAATTGTATAATTAAAACAAGTTCAATGTCAAATTTTACCTTATATACTCATTACTACAGTAAAACTAAATAATTACTAAATTAAAAACAACAAAATCTAAAAGGTATCTCAGAAAACTTTTCACTTGAATCCAATGTATTAATGAGATAATAATATGCTTAATAATCTCTTTCCCACCTGTTAATTTGTGGTTTCCAAGTGACATCATCTCCTTGTTATCACTATGACCCAGAAAAGCTGTACTTTAGAGCTAATTCCTCACCCAAAATGGACATAATGATTTCAACTGACCTGACATTGGTCAGCAAGCCTTAATCATCTCAGATGTATTTGCAATATTTTTTCAGTTTCTTGTGTTTTCTTTGAGGGCCCTTCAAGAAAATCTAGTGTAATCTCCCCCATGCAAAATCTTTAACACAAACTCATCTGTAAGTTCCCTCTTCCATTATCAGTTAATTTTTAGAGTATCCACACATAAGGACTTGATATCTTTGGGTGGACATCAGTCAAACAACAGGTGGTTCTCAGGCACTGTGCTCTTTGTGTGGTGCCCTGTGAGGAGGAAACAATCAAGACCACAAACTGATATCTCCTGGGCTGGGCCCTGCAGGACTAATTCCTTCTTTTGAAAGACATTTTAGATTTCATGAGGAACTCATTAAATTGAAGAACTGAGACAAAGCCACTATGTACTATGAGAAAAAAATATATCCTATTATTTAATTCTCACATCAACTCCTTAAATTTGGTGGCATTTCCCCAGTTTATAGCTAAGGAAGTAAAGTCTTCAATGTTTCATTTCTTGTCACAAGGGAATTCCTCCAGAAATCATGTAAATTAATACAGGCACAAGCTGAGCTGCTTAGTCCAAAATTTGCCCAGGCAAAATCAGACCTAAGGTGGACAAAAGGAAAATTGATGGAAAAGCAAACCAAATATATACCCGTGACTCCAACAATGGATGACAGCTCAGAGACTCGAGGAGTGCTCCAGAGTCCAGGATCTAAAGAATCAACACAACCAAGGATTGCTTGAGATGCAGAAACACTGGGCTCACCTGAAGCCTGACTAATCAGAATCTGCATTTGAAGGTATCTGGGAGATTCCTGTACACATTGAATTTGGAGAAGTTCTAGTCTAGAGTTGTTTCTCGGCATCAGCATTGTTGACACTTTGGGATGGATGATTCTCTGTGATGGGTGCTCTCCTGGACATTTTAAGATGTTTAACAGAATGCCTGGACTCTGCCTCCCAGATGCTAGTATTACCCTTCTTTTGGCTATTGATGAAGCATAATTATCTCCAAGCATTGCCAAATATCTCCAGGAGGGGAAAAATCACCCATGGTTGGGAAACTGTGGCTGAGAGGCTGTGAAATGGAAACATCTTGACAGAGTTCCAATCAATATCACAGCCCTTACTGGGTTTATAAATTTAGGTAGACATTGCACCTTTGTATTCCACCCATTTCTGTAAAAGTAGAATGGGGTTAGTAGTATAGAACTGAACTCAGGGAAAGGACCTTTGCAAAATTCAATGAGACAATCCTTATAAATGTGCTTAGCTCAGGTAATGGTGAATAAAGAGATAAAAATTTCCTCTTTTAATTAATGAACATTTTATAAATAAAGGAATAAATGAAAGATATTAACTTGTGTCATAAGTATGATTGGACAAATGCATGAAAAATCCACTTTGCTGAAGAGGGAAGAGCAACGATCTGGAGAGAAAAATAAGATCTTTATCCTCATCCCAAGTCAATGCTTTGGAGACCCAAGGCAGTAGTGAAGATGGCATCATAGTTGGAGACTTGGTAAAATCTTTAAATTGAAGGATGGGAAAGATACTTGAGTGTGAGACCTATACAAGGTATAAGAATGCATGAAGAGGGAGTGATAAAAATTGGATTCACCTGATGCAACCTGGTCTCTTGGAAACAGAGTCAGAGGGAAGTATTTCCATTCTCTACTGACCAGTGTCCCAAAGGGAAATGATGGCTCACAAGATGAAGTAAGAACAAAATATGCTAATGAGGGACAGAGGGACATGTGCTAATGAGCACCTAGAGGAAAGCTGTAAAAATCTCCTCCGCTGTCCCTCATCCTGTCCATCTTTGGGCAGAATGTGATATTGTTGTTTCTTTGGGGTCCTATTCTGGCCAGCAGACTATTGCCTGACTCCTTCCTTCTGTCTCGTCTGGGGATAGAGCTTAAGTCTCCATAATCAAACACCAGGGAGGGATTCAGATTTTCACACTGTGTTCTTATTCAGAGAAATGCCATACAGGTAAGTAGGAGAGCCCAGTGGATAATGCAGGAAAGGGTCAAAGAGAACAGAAGCCAAGAACTTTTACCTCAGGTTATCTGAGAGTGTATCCATCCTAGTCCAAAACCGAGAGATCTCCATGCTTGTTTGCTTACTTGACTAATAAATAAATATTTTACCTATTATGTTTAAAAATAAAGTGTTTATAGGACTGAGAAATGCATTGGTCATTGTTGAAAATCAGTGATGGCAATGGAAGCCCAATTAGAGGTGGCATTGGGAAGGAAAATCTAGTTCAAGGAAAAGCAGAACATCTGTCCAAGGTTTTTGCCTTTAAGAAGATTCAGGGGTATTATCAGTTGAGGAAGGTTTATCAAAGAGAAAGTATTTCTTTTCTACTTTTAAACTAGTGTATATTTGAGCATGTTTCTGTATTTATGAGAAAGGTCCAGATAATAGATGTATATATCACCTTGCAACATGGTTCACACACTTTTTGTCATGCTAGCATGCTATTTCATGTTGGCTATTCACATGAAAGAAATAATTTTTATTTAATAAAGGAATGGGGGAACACTATAGCACAAGACATTGAATTAATTTTATTACAGGTGAGACTGAATATGTATTTGTGACTTTGGTAGTCATCTGCTTGCTGTTTCTCCCTCTGTTCAAGTCCTTTGAACACTGCTTTCATTCTTATTGTTTCAATTGCATTGGTTCAAGGAAAATTGCATTTTCCCATCAACTTTGTTCTTTTTCATTTAATTCTTTAATCTCTAGATGTATTTATGGGAAATGAGTCAAAGTTAACTTTTCTTGGTCGAATCTATCAGTGCTACATATTATGATTCCCCCATTATTTTTCAAACATAAAAAGTTTTCCTACATCTTTCATGTTAATAAATCAACTTGTATTTGTATTGCCATGTTGTCATCTCATTGTTCAATTTTTCCTTTTTGTAGTTAGATTTTTAAGAAGTAACAGCACCTCTGTCATCAATTAAAAAAATAAACTTTTCATTTAATTATAGATCACCTTTAACTTTTTCATCAGAATATATGAATCAATATATATTTACACAACTTAAAATACAACTTTAGATACTGATTCTTCCTTGCATTTGAGAAGACTGTATTTTTATATTCTTTCATTCTCAGGTCTTTTCCAATTTAGTTTTGAATTATTGAACCATGTTAATGTCAATATATTATGGCTAGATTATATGTTTTCTTTCAGATGTTAGTTTTATGTTTTCCATTCTATTGTGTTGGGTACAGTTGCTTTGAATGCAGTATATTTGATTTTTTTAAAAAGTTTTTTTCATTGCCATTCTTTTTATTTGAGAGCTTCTAATTTACTTAAAATGTGTTTTCTATGTTAATACGCAGATATTCAAACCTTTGTGAAAACACGGGTGAAGTTTCTGTTTATTTGGATCTTACATTTTACTGAAGAAGTCAGAGAACAATGAAATTAGTGCACATCTGGCATGATTTCTTCAGGGACATAGCACATGAAGGCAATTAATCAGGGTAAAAGTAGGGATGTCATAGCATTTTAATGATTATATATTTTGTGGTTTGGGAAAATTTTTGTATATTGTATAAGGAACAGCATCAAGACTCGAATGTGTCCATTAGATTTTCTAAAAAGACATCAGAATCAAAACCCAAGAATAAAAACAACAAAAAGAATGTCACCCATGCAAAATGAGATCATATAAACCCACTTTATCACCATATAAGCATAAGAACTTTGGTCATATAAAGCAAAGAACTTTGGTCTTTCAATGTGGTCCTATAAGTATATGACAAGCACAGGAATAACAGGTAGATCAGGGAGTGATATGGAGACCACGATGAGGCAGGTGCAGCAAGAACCTGCTCTGTCAATGTCCTGGAGTCTGGAGGAGCCTTGACTCCGACACTGGCTTCCAGTTCTCTCAGCCTTGCTCTTCCATTTTATTCTCCTTTCATAGTGCCTTTTCCCCAATAGCAGGGACCGGACTTCTTTTGAATCTATTCTTTCCTTAAGTCCAGTGTCATCCAAAAATGTGTGCCCATTTCTTAGAGAGAGACAGACTTTTACAACTTTGTGGTGTACAATAAACCCTATAACACACTTACAACACACATAAATGAGCAGAGATTAGTGAAACAATTTTATGTACCCATCCTATGTTTGAGGCTCTCTGATATATATGTGTCTCCCTGTGTTTATAATATTTACTCATTTAATTTATACCTTCATGTGGCTTTAAATAATTGACTATTGCCTTTATTTTCAACCTGAAGATCTCCCTTTATCATTAATGGTAGGGCTTGCTTAGTAGTGACAAAGTCCCTCAGTTTTTGTTTATTTCAGAATGTCTTAATCCCTCCAACAATGTTTCTTTTTAAATTATGACTAATTTACTATAAATAATAAGCTAAATTTCAAGTGATAGTTATAAAATCAGCAAAATAATCCTAAAAATACTAAATGATGAACAAATAGAAATCTTTAAAAAGGATTCAAAAGTTACCAGCATAAATAGAAAGAAATCTAATTTAAAACACAGGAACTTTGGTCTTTCAAGATTTAATATATCCATTCATTAGAATATTCTATATATTCATGACATAACCAATATTCAAATTCCAAAAGTTTTGCATTCATATAATTTAAAAATTCTGCTAACATCTCATATTAAAGTTCCTAACATTTTTTTGTACTTTTTGTAGTTTCTTTTTTTATTTTGTTGGTTTATTTCCTCTGCTCATTTTATTCCTGGGCTGTTCATTTTCTGTAAGGTGTCTTGATGGTATAAAGAAATCATTTCATTGTCTTTCAGAAAAATGTTGTTTCTGCTCTTCTAGTAGTGTTTCTGGACATTGAGGTGGCTATAAAAGGATTGATGGCTGCCAGGACCAAGGAAGCACTTTATTCATCACAGTCACTCAGGGATGTCCTGAGTTCACTTATATTTTTATTGTCCCTCATATTCTCTGTTTCTGGACAATCATTTTTATTAAAGAAAATATCTAAGTAGTCATAACAAAGGGAAGTCCATGGTTTACATGTACATGGAAGGATGACAACTTTGTGGGAAAGATTATCTGGATGTGCAGCCCTTATTTCCACACATGACCACACAGTGTGGTGGTGAAAAGAACATAAATGCAGATGCAGAAGCCACGATGTGCTGCCTGCTGTGGTCTGTGCAGTCTTCAGAGCAGGGTACCTGGGCAAATATTCCAAAATATTTGCCTTATAATGCAGAGTACACAATGCAAATCTATATTTAGAAATAAATGATGTATTCATTTTTATTTGGGAGAATTCTTAGAAACCATCAGTAAATGAGTAGAGGTACAACATGTGGCTTAGGGACTGTTTGTCCTGAAGTTTTAGCAGCATCTGTGAGCCCTCCTCATTCTTAAACCTTCTCTAGTCATCTTATCACTCTCTCTTTTTCTCTTCCCTGACCACACTGGCTTCCTTGTTGACCTTGGACATTGGAAGCCAGCCTTTTCCTTAAGCCATTTTTCCTGGATATTCTCTCAGCTGATCAAACTTCCCTAGGTCTCCTTTTGGATCTCTAGTTCTCATTAAGAGTCCTGTGTTAAAATAACTCCTTGTCTGCTGGATCTGCTTGAACACTAGCTAAAAATGGCACCCCCATTTTACTTTCTCCTTTTTCCCAGCTCCTTTCTTAAGAATATTACAATCTGTCATGTTATATGATTACTTTCTTATTTACTTACATTTTTTCTCCATCATCAGAATGTAGGGTCTATGAGTTGTAGAACTGAATTCCTATCATCTAGACATTACCTAGTATATAACCAGCACTCAGTACACACACCTCAAGTGATTGAATAGATATTTCATTTTAAAATGTAGAATTCATGAGTTCTTGAAGAAAAAGTCCTACTCAGAATTGGTACTATAAGTTCCCCAAGGGACCAGATGCATAAAAATATAAAGAAATTAATATTTTGACTGCAAAATAGAAATTATAGCATCTCATCTATGATAGTAATGCTTGTTTGTGTGCAAATTATTGATGTTATTTCTTCTTTCTGGTAATCACATCAACAATATGAAGCAAGGAAATGAGACCCGAATGTCAAAATTTCTTCTCCTGGGATTTTCAGAGGAGCCAGAAATGCAGCCCTTCTTTTTTGGTCTGTTCCTGTCCATGTACTTGGTCACTTGCACTGGAAACCTGCTCATCATCTAGGCTACCATCACTGACTCCCACCTCCACACTCCCTTGTACTTCTTCCTCTCCAACCTGTCTTTTATAGACATCTGTTTCTCCTCCACCAGTGTCCCAAAGATGCTAGTGAACATACAAGCACAGAACAAAGTCATAACCTATTCAGGATGCATCACTCAGATGTCCTTTTTCATGCTCTTTGGTGGGTTAGATGACTTCCTCCTGGCTGTGATGGCCTATGATTGCTTTGTGGCCATCTGTCATCTCCTGCACTACATGGTCATCATGAACCTCTGGCTCTGTGTCCTGCTTATACTTGGGTCCTGGATCATGATTTCTTTGTATTCATTGTTAGAAAGCTTAATGGTGTTGCGGCTGTCCTTTTGTGAACCCTTGGAAATGCCACATTTTTTCTGTGAACTTAATCAGATGGTCCAACTTGCCTGTTCTGATACCTTCATCAATAACATAGTGATGTATTTTTCAGCTGGGCTTCTGGGTGGAGGTCCACTTGCTGGGGTCCTTTTCTCTTACCTTAAAATTGTTTCCTCCATACATGTGCTCTCATCAGCTCAGGGGAAGTATAAAGCATTTTCCACCTGTGCATCTCACCTCTTGGTGTTCTCATTAATTTATTGTACGAGCATAGGTGTGTACTTTAGTTCTGTTGCTTCACATAGCATAGACTCAGATGCACCAGCTTCTGTGATGTACACCATGGTCAAACCCATGCTGAACCCCTTCATCTACAGTCTGAGGAATAAAGACATAAAGGGGGCTCTGAAAAAATTATTTAGGAGGAAAACAAAATGATCATTATCCCTGGGGCTGAGGATGTGCCTGTGAAAGAAGACTCAAAGACATCCAGGAATCATGATTGTGTAAACCAAACATGCAAGTAGAAATGGCTTTTCTCTTTATTTCATAGAGTTTCAATGTATTTGATTTTAAGTCAATTTCTCTATTAAGCTTTCTCTGCGTCTTAGATATCCACCATTTTTCCCCCATTATCAACTTTCCCAATTTCCAAATGTTATTCTCAACCTTGGATGAGAAATAATTTGGAAATTCCAGCATATTTCAAAAGTCATGATTTTCTCAAGGAATTTTTTCTGAAAGTGGCATTTATCATCAGTGTAATATTTTTCACTTTGTATTGAAAGAGTAGTGGTGAGTTTTCCTGCCCTATGGAAAAAAATACACCTGATATCTAAGTCAATTTATAAAATTATAATCTAGGGGAAAGTCTGATAGTGCATCTTTTCAGTTTTGGATCAATCATTCCTTTCTATATGATCTTTGTATTAATTTCAAGTTTCACATATTCTTAAAGAAGGTTATCTGGTTTTATTCCCCTCATTAGAATCCTGTTTTCTTATTCAGCTGATGGCCAACAATGCTTATCATGGCTGGACTCTAACACAGATTACTAAAGGAATAATGTTTTGTCCAATACATTCTTTTCAGGTGGATTGTAGAGGATTACAAATTTGTATAAATTTATGATGTTATATTGCCATAGCATCAGATATGATCTTAAATATTGTCATGGAAAATTTAAAAATCATACATTGTTTTACTATAAAAATATTTCCTTTTGATTATGTGCACATAATCATTGACATATGGAATCTTGATGTACATATGCAAGGCAGTGTATTCATTGGTGTGCAGGACTGGGTTGTATGTTCTGTATTATTTTATTGAATCATATTTCCATTTCTGCTTGAAAACTTCCAGTGATGCCTACACTTGTTACCCTTATGTTCCTCTGAGGAAACTGTCTGCCCTTTTAAAATATATGATAATGAGAAATGTCAGAGGAGAGAACCAAAATATGTAATTACTAAGTTACTCTGTATCTTTTCTTCAAAATTCTCTTCAATCCTCATGCACAATGGATGACTGACACAAGATTGTGGATTCCTGTCCACAAAATAGCTCTGGTAATGGAGACTTCAGTCTCAGGGCCACCAGTTATTCCTGCATAAATATGCATGTCCATCCATACACTCCTTGTTATCTGGAAGGGAAATTTAATTGTATTCACTTTTAAGTACAATTATCTGATGTAAGCTTGAATAAAAAGGTGATAATTAATTCTGTCTTCAAATGTCTAAAGAAATGTAAGCAATAGGAAGATTCAGAATTTTCTGTTATCCTCATTTCTGTTAATGTTAATTATGTGTCAGTTAGCTATTGCAGCATAACAAGACATCCCAGAAGTAAAGAGTTAAGAGGCTGATTTTATAACTTTTTGGGAGTCTATGGTATACAGTTATTTTTATATAGATTCTGGCTCCTCATGAGTCTGTGGTCAGGTGTGAGTTATCTGGAGCTACTTTGATCTTCTTGGTTAAGTTCTCTCAAATATTAGTGGCCTGATTGGCTGAAGACTGGTCTAAAGTACCCTCAAATGGGACAAATATCCTCCTGCCACATGTCCTCTCATCCTCCAGTAGGTTGGAGTGGAATTGTTCACATGGCTGAGACAGGATTCCAAGAGTGATCTGCAGAAACCCATCAAGGTCCTTCAGGCACACCTTTAATTTCACCATATTCTATTGGCCAAAGCAAATAAGAGATCATCATTCCCAATCAGATTCAAAGGTGGAGAAAGAGACTCCACTTCTTGGTGGACGTAGCTGCACAATCCTATTGCAAATATATTGATAAGAGAAAGTCAGAGGATTGGTGACATCTATTCATTCAGTCTAATACAGGGGCATATTTCATTTCAATTAAGTTTTTGGGTTTTTTTTACTTTAAAAAGTTCTTTATTGGCCCTTTTCAGCAAGTCCATGCTGTCTCCCAGTCTCTGGCAATCACCAATCTACTTTCTATTCACCTTTAATTACTTTAGGGGGGGAAGCTGTGGATCTACAAAACAATTCATAAAACACAGGATTCTCATACACCAAAGCAATACCAACACTTTGTATTGGTGTAGAATATATGATACAATTGATGACAACACTTTTTTATGTATTATTTCTTGTGTGTGAGGGATTTTTTGCATTTTTTTTATTTTTAAAGAAGCTTTTTAAAATTTTACATATATTTTATTCTTTAAAAGATAGTTAAATTACATAAAAAATATAGGGGATTCCCATAAGCTCTTCTCCTTACCCCTCCCATATTTTCCCACATTACCAACATCCTTCATTAGTGAGGTACATATGTTACAATTGATGAACACTTATTGGAACATTGCCACTAAACATGGATTACAGTTTACATTGTAGTCCACACACTTTCCTACACAATTTTATAAGCTATGACAAATATATAATGGCCTGTATTTGTCACTGCAATGTCATTCAGGACAATTCCCAAGTCCCAAAAATGCCCCCAAATTACACCTACTTTTTCCTCTCCCTCCACTCAGAACCTCCAGTGGCCACTGCCCCCCTATCAATGATAAAAGTTCTTCCATTACTAGAATCACAATAAGTCTATAGTAGTACAACACTAAGTCAACTCTAGTCCATCATTCATTCCCCAATCCTGAGGATTCTGGAATGGCAGTGCCCAATCTGCCTCCAGTTGAGAGGGGGCTTAGATCCTTTGGGGTAGATGGATGGGACTATCTTGCTTGCAGTTACAAACTCTCTCTGTTCCTTTGGATGGTCATTGCCCATCATCATTTCCTTGTTAGTTGTCCTTGGTGAGTCCAATGAACTGGAAAGGAGGTTTTGCAGCTACGTTTAGATTCAGGGCCCAACTGGCACATCGACAGCCCAAAGATTGAAATCTCTTGGACATACACCTATCAACTCTAGTACTAACTATAGACTCAAATAGAAGAGGCAGAAGAGTCATGTGTAAGGGAAAAAAACAACTGAGTCCAACTTTGACACTGGGGAGCATAAATTCTAAAGGAGGGCCCACTGGCAGGTTGCCAAACTCTTGAGCTGTCTGCCCTGCCTATACCACAGTTACTCTGGTAAAATGCTGAATTTTTCCTTAATGAAAGGTGGGAGGAAGATTAACAGTATACATTTTTGGCAGTTTAGCAGGATCTTTCTTCAAGGGAACCTGGCCTTCTCCTCATTCAAGGGGCTTTGGGTCTGTAAACTGTCTCAAGTCTGGGAATTGATTAAGGGGCCATGATTCTCTGCATCTGCAATTTAAGTTAGGATTTTGTTCACTTGACCTAGAACTCTTGTTTATACAGAACAAGAAGAAATTTAGTAGACTGCCAATCTATTTCAATTTTAGGTACCCCATGAGCCAATGCCATAACTCTGCAACTCAGACTACTTTGAGTGCTGCTTTGAATCTGCCTTTCATTGCAGCAGCCACGCCCACCTTGTTTTTGTTGACTAACTGCCCTTACTTGACTCTTACCAGGATGTGATCCTATCATCCTCATAAAGTTTAAGGATTCTAATTGCATTACAGCCCTCCTACAGTAAAATCTGTACTACAAAGAAGAGCAACATGAAGATATTCTTAGAAATTTATTCTTCACAGTCCTGGTTAAAGGTGTGTCCTCTAGACTTTCCTGGGGTGGGTGGGCAGGACTCAAATGGTAAATCCATTCTAGCATTCCAATCTCTTTAAGCCTTTGAATTTCTTCTTTTACTCTGTACAAGGGCAAATCGGGCATCTCAACATCAGACATTCTGGGCCATCTCTTGGTCCATGTTTCAGTCAGCCACCCAAACACACTGTTAGGACCATTTATAACCCCTCAAGCTACAGTGTAGAACCCAGAATTTCTGCTTATTGGGCCCATATCAATAAATTCAGCCTCATCCATCTTTATATTCCTTCCACCATTATCCCATACCCTTAGTATCCATTCCCACACATATTCTCCTGATTTCTATCTATGTAAGTTGGAAAACTCATGCAGTTCTTTCAGAGTATAGCATACTTCCTCATGGATCACACTTTGTATTTCACTTTTGGGGAATTGTGATTTTAGTCTAGTAATGGGTATTGAATACAAGAGGGGTAGGAGCATGGTTAAGGAGAAGAATTAGAAATGTCTTGAAAGCTACCGACCTCAGGGCATTTCTTTGCATTTTCTTCTAGTGAGACAAGATTAATCTCTTCAGGCAGGGGATAGAAGGCAGATTCCTCAGAGCAGGCTGGAGGCTGGGAAGTGCATGCTGGAGTTTGGCTGGTATCTGCTTCAGGGCTGGGATGAGGTCCAGACATCCTGGGGCAGGCCAGTGGCTTGGCAGTGCATGCTGGAGTGTGACTGCTACCCACCTCAGGGCTGGAAGGATGTCCAGACTCTCTGGGGCAGGCTGGAGGTTGGGTGATACAAGGTTGACAAGGTGTGATCTCCACAGGGCAGGCCATCAGAGATTTATCTGGTAAAGTCTCAGCAGAATTTAGGGCTCCAATGTCCCCACCAATATTATCATCATCCCATATGTCTCCATCTGAATCCTCTGAGTTCCACTCCTTTCCAATCAATTTCTTCACTTTAACCACAGAGACCTTGCAGGATTGAGATTTTAGTTTTGTTTGTAACTCTGCTATTCATACAATGAGAATCTGAGTTTGATTCTCAGATATCTCAAGTCTGTGGCTACAGGAGACAAGATTTTCTTTCAGAACACACATAGAAAATTTCACATCATTCATGCAGCATTTAAGCTTCATTTTTGAAGGCTTTATTCCATCTCTTTCTTTTGTAACTGTATCCAGAGTATCTAGGAGGAGCCAGCCAACATCATTATACAATTTTTTTTTAGGAGGCACCAAGAACTGAACCTGGGACCACCCATGTGGCAGGGAGGTACCTAATTGCTTGAGCCACCTCCACTCCCCATTATAACTTTTGACCCCAGAAAACTGTTAAGGTGTTGAAAACACCCTCACCCAGATCCTTGTTTCTTATAAGCATGGAAGTATGGGAATCCAGTGGTGATATTTTGTGTGTTTCTATTGCCAACTCATGCCATGGAATGTTTCTGGCCTCTTCTTTATTGGAAAGGGGGTCATTAGTACCCTTTAGTCTAATTAAAGTAGAGAGCCATTTGCAAAACTCCCAGAACCACCCCAGAAATCACATGTTTAAGATTCTGTTCCTCAAGAACCCTCTTGGTACCAAGCTGTATTAGTCAGGGTTCTCTAGGGAAATAGAATCAACAGGAGATATCTGTCAATAGTATGAGATTTTATAAGATTCTCTCACGTGACTGTGGGGATGCACAAGTCCAGGTTCTGCGGGCAGGCTGCAAACCAGGGTCTCCGATGAAAGTCCAATGAAGATATTTGATGGGTTTCTGGGAGACTTTGGCTGTCCAAAGGTGAGCTGGGAAATTCTCTCTGAATGCTGAAATCACTTCCCCTTTTAAGGCATTCAACTGATTGGATAAAGCATCACTCATCGCTGACAGCTATCTCCCTGATTGATGTAGATGCAATCAGCCATCTATGCAGTAAACTCACTGATGACTAAAGTCCATAAATGTCCTTGTATTACAGTTATTCCAGTGCTTGCTTGACCACACAACTAGACACTATTACCTGGCTGAGTTGACACATTACCCTAACCATCAATATCTGTTTTTAGGAATTCGTCATGTATTAATGCATCAAGTATTTTTTAGGTATATGTATTGAGAATATTTTCTCCTAGACTGTGGACACCTTCCTATTTTATACAGTATTCATTTTTCTGTTCTTAGTTCTCATTGCAATGAGGATTTGTTCTTAACATCACAGCCCAGCTATTTCCTTTTTTTATGTGATATAATGTGATACACACAGACACACTATTCAACAACATCCTATTCTTCATTTTCAGTTCAATTAACATCATGGTATTAACACCAGGTTGGAATTTTAAAATGAAATAAGGTATGTATTTGAACAATTGTTAAATACCACCTAATATCTATGTGAACCCTATTCCCATTTTAAAACCCCAGTTTTTGAATGAACTGCATTTTTTCTCCATGTGCAGAATATATGTGATTGGTGTTACCAAACCTCACTTTAGCCCCCAGCATGAGCTATTTTGGTTTAAACTATTAGAATATTCCTTTCCATCTGGTGCAGTCTATGAGACAAAAATGAGTATGTTACCTAATTTGAGGAATGGGAGGAAGTACAATTCAAGATTTATGGAGAAGATATGATAACTTATAGATGCTATCAACTTCATGCTTCTGCTTAAACAAATTTAAATTTGGTTTTCTGTTGTTTGCAACTAAAAGAAATTGAAGTTATGCAGTGATTTTATAATTATGATAGAATTTATGGTTGCAGCACTGGGTCTATCTTTATATCAAGGGTCAACAGTAAGACTGATATTATTTTAGATATTCTTCCTTTCCTTCCTCTATTTGCTCATTTGTTCAGTCTTATCATCTGTCTCTACATACATTCAGTGTCTCTATTCATCCATCCACCCACTCTCTTTCTATCCCTCTATGTGGTCCCTTTGTCCATTCTTTGCTCTTTCCTTCTTTCCCTCCATTCACTCATCCATCATCTCCTTCCATCTTTTTGTCTTTGACTCTGTTACTCCATTCATGCATCCCTCTATGCATTCATTCTCTCCATCCATTAATTTAACAAATATTTTTCTTTTCATTTTTATACTTAAGAATCCAGTAAGGATTACACTAACAAGAAAAAATTATAGTCTACTGTAATTTTAAATAGATGCATTAACTCTTTATGCAAATGTACTTCAGTCTGATACAAGAACATTACATCATAGCCCATTAAGGTTTTTACCAATAATATATATTCAACATTATTAATCAAATTTTTAAAATTAACAGGTAAAGAGACAAAAAAAAAAA